>JAGFPH010000442.1:135355-150392 GCA_018207615.1 Philaenus spumarius | reverse complement strand
GAATTACTTTTGCACAGGATTGTAGTAAATTTAATTACCTTTCGAACAATATAGCTAAAAAATTGCACACGGGCTTATAAGTGGGAGAAATAATGCAATTTTCTCGCTCTAACTTTGCCATTTTGGTTTGAATCAAATAAGCCGCCATTTTGTGTCAAATGGAACTTCCCTAGCAAGTTGGTTCAGTGGCAGAATGGGGTAGAGTGGGTTCGATTCCCGACCGATGCACCACTTGCTAGAGTTGGAAATTTTTGCCCTTATTCCCGGGTTCAAAACTTAAATAAAACTATGGTTAATTGGGTTAAACCATAGCCTTCTCTGTATACTAGAGAAGGCTATGGTTAAACACAGTGGATATTAATTCACTCAGTGGTTCAGTCGTAACAACAACTTTACTCGCTCAGAGTCATTTACAATTATTTAATTATTTCTAGGCTACTATCTTATCGCTATTAACACATTCTTACTGATTGTTGGCTCATAAGACAGACCATCCTGGATATCAGTTCTTTGTTACAACCCTGGCCTACGCCCTTGTTAATAGACCCAAATATGGTTGTATAGAATATTATGTGATCTATTTCCTCGCCTTGTTTATTCGCTGGTTCCCGTTGTCCAATGTTCGACCCTCGTCGATCAGCAGCGATCTGTTCGAGACCCCGGTCCCTATCTCGGTACTAGCCCCTTTTCGACCACAGCACACTGATCCACCGACCACCCCAGACTGGCCCAAATTCTAGGTCAGTATCAAGTTTATATAGTGGACTTCCACCTGCTTAAACTGACCTAAATGTTGGGTGTTATGCCAATGTCAGTCAGGCATTTCTACACTTCCTATTTCCATGTTCTGTCTTTTGACCAAACAATCTACACAAAACATGGCTTAGTTAACTATTACGTCATACTTGACCTACAATTAAACTAACCATTTCCTAAATATTAGTAACAGTCTCCAAATGGTCTGAAACGGATATAAACGAAGTTTTACCCTTCTCCGACGAACAGTTTTCAAGTTGGGTCGAGTGTATATTAGCTCTTATTTTCTTCAAAAATTCGGCTAATAAATACAAATTCGTTTTAAACGTTAATGTACAATTACCGATAAATCAAGAAAATAATATTATTAAATTAACACGAGCATAACATATTTGTCAAATAAAATGTCAATAACCATTTTTAAGTAGTCACATTTATGATTTTGTAACCTACTGGCCATAAAACCACTTAAGAGTTGTCACAATTGTAACATGTTTGGACTCATTTTGCGAGGAATAATATAAAGAATTCAGTAATTAGAGTAAAAATTAAGTAAATTTAACAGTTGGAAAAATGTGGTTTTGTAGCACTAGGGCTAGTTGGTGATTCATAGAAGAACGATTAAGTGGCAGGTAGGTCGTGTGATTGTGTCTGCGGGTGGGGGAGCGAGGGTCGATTTTATGGTTTATAGCGCACGTCTGTTAGGACAAAGTATAACAGCAACAGCAAAGCTACACTGGGCTATGTTAGGCCCTTCATAAGATGTTATTGAAAAAAGAAAATTATATTACAGATTACAGTGCAATATATTATAATGTAAACATTTTAAACAACTGGATACAAAAACAAGACAACAGAAGAAAGTCTACATTGAGAAATATCAAATGTGTGACAACGCTTTGACTACCTTGAAGGCAGGACTTCCTTGATTAGTTAAGCTATAGTTTCACAGGCTCCGGAATTTACAGCGTGCGGTGCGAAATTTTCCGCTGTCGAGATTCCGCCGCGTAAAATCCGGAAAGGTGGTTCCTCTGACTGCGTAAATAACGTTGCGGAAATTCATTTGTGTCCAAACTAGTGACGAGTATGGATAGGAAGAGGAGGAAATTTAAGCGCTACTTTCGTGTGTCGAAAGACCAATTTTTCTTTTTGGTTAATGTCATAAAAGATGACTTACCCACCAACCATACTAATCGAGACAAACAACCTTTGAATTCCGAAATTAAACTATAGATGGATTTATTAGACGGCGACCTATTTTGAGTACTTGTGCGAGAGAGAAGGAAATAGTGGCGAGGGAAGGTATTCCAACCCCCACACTACTTCCCCTCCCCCCTCGCACCACCACTTTCCCTTAAGAGTCCTTGGAGGCTAACGGCCATCTTGGATTTACCCGCCATAAGAGCAATGTTAATTTCAAACAGCCCCTAAAGAGTTATTTGCCTTCCCAAAATAATTTTTCACATACCAAAGTGATTGTAATTTAAATATCTAGGGCGCTATGAGATAAGATATTTAGTTTGTAGTTTTTTATTTCCTTTATGAGTACAAAATTAATACTAAAAACAAATATTTTTTGCAAAAAAATTGGTTTGATTTTTGAGACTTTAATTTTCACAGTTCCCTTAATAAATTAGTTCTTAAAACTCTGTCAAATTTTCAATACTTTAGGAGGAAAGATTAAATGGTAATTTACGTTTAAATGAAGTAATGTTACGTCAGTCGTTATGCGCCGAACGGCATGTTTATCAGGCATTTGTAGTTCTCTAGTTGACCGAGAGAAGAGAAGCGCTAGAGTCGTTCACGGTGGCACGGTTAGGCTCCAAGGACTCTTAATGTGGCAAACTAAGCAGAGCACCGGCCGGCATGACGATGGTGGTGGGGGACCTTCAACTACCTCCCCTACATGCGCCAGATTTTTCGCGCAGGTCGCCGTTAAATAAATCTATCTATAGCGGTAACATTAAGGTATGTACTAAACTTAATTATGATAATTATTGTGTTAACGCCGCCACAAAAAACATATTTTTATGATTTATCTTTGAATTTATTTTTATACTATTTAATACAACTAAAAATAATGATTGGGGAGGGTCAACATTTTCTCCGTACTTTTATGTATTTTTAAACTAAATAATTTTTAGTTTTTTGAGGATTTTTTGATTTTGAATAATTTTTTTTACCAATTTAAATAATATTTTTAATATTTTGTAGCCTAGCTAGCTGCTCAATTGAGCAGTCATAGCGCTTGGCCTAGGTGTCACACTACTCAATTGACAACTAACTATACTTTGTATTGCATATTTTACCCACTAAAAATCATCTAATCGCAATAAAACAAAAAACTTTGGAAAGGAAATGATTTAAAGTTTAATTTTTGTATTGTATTTAAACTTTAATGACAATTAGAACTTAAATTGAACTTTTATTTATACATGAACAAAATATATGAATATGTGTGTCACTTAGCTTCCACAACACTTCATGGCCTGACACCAACTCAACAAGTTCCTGCTCTTCGATCGATGAAAAACGTTCATCAACATTTCTCTTTGATACACTACAAATAATAAAATTACAATAACTGCCCCGTCACAATAATAGATACCTACTTTCCGCTGGCGGATTACGGACTGGCACTGCTCTCAGACCAGTATGATTTGTCCGCAGTCCGGAACCGAACAATCCGGTTGCGTAAACGCACGGTCAGTGGAACCGCTCACAGGGAACTCCATTGAACCCAAGGTCTCTAGATAGGAAAGGTTACCTCAGAGTCATGTAAACAAACTCAAACCCCTCGACCCGTTCCCTGTCCAGTGACGTCATTATAGTATAAAAACACCGCGCTACCATGAAAGATGTATGTTTCGTCGTACAAATCACCTCATTTTTTAAAAAATAGATGTATTAAACTATTTTTGGGGTTGCAGTTTTTTTAAATGATACTTAAGTTACACATTTCAACATTTGTAATTGTAAGAATATATCTTAACCTTTTCAAAAACATTATGTTTATGTCATTAATTTGCAATTTACAATAATTACAAAAGTATAATCATACAAATTTTAATTTATATTTTTACTGACTAAAATTTAAAGTAAAAAGTTATCTTGGTAGTACATTTTAAATCATATAACTAAAAAGCAGTCATTAAAATTGTATTTAATATTTTTTACAGAATAAAAAAGAAAAAATGCAATCACGATAATACATTTTAATCTATATAATAAAAATTAAATGCTATTCGTTGGTAAGCACTTGAGAACGGCTGGACCGATTTTGCTATTTTTTTGTTTTAAAATGTTCGTAATAGTCCGAATTAGGTTTTTAAGAAAAGAAATTTTTGTGTGGGGTAACGTAAATACAGTGTGGGGTAACGTTTTAACTTATTTTTTTAAACTAAATGTAACAAATAAAAACTAATGTTTAACTTTAATTTTCTTTCAATTCGTGTGTTCTGTCCGGACGAGCCGAAGTCTCGAAAAAGTGTTGAAATGGGGTTGCTATATTAAGGTATTTTTAAGAGAATACAAAACTATTTGCAATTTGATTATTAAGTCAGTGGGATAACTACCCTTAAAATTAAATTAAGCAATAGGGAAGCATTTGTAAACAAAAATACGATAATAAATAAATAAAAATACGATCTAACAAATTTTAATTTATATTTTTTTAAATACTAAAATGTTTGCAAGTTGCAACCACACAAATGGAACCACCTTTAGGTTTATTTATTGATTTTCTATCCATTGTAGGCCTAAATAATATATTTCTTCTACCTACACTTCTAAAACACTTTATATACACTAATTTAAAAAAGTTTAAGTTTAAACAAAAAACACAAGCCGTCAAACATTCACAAATAATGAGTAACGCGTATAAACGTAAACGTCAGAGCTTTGATCACTGTCTAGGTATACTAATAACTACGTCACAGCCCCCACTCCACTTTTTTTGATATTTCCCGAATGAGGTAACCTTTCCTATCTAGAGACCTTGCATTGAACCAGTGTCGTTATAATTTCGCACCTCACGCCGTAAATTCCGGATTCTGTGGAACCATAGCTTTATCTAATTATTGACACGAGTACGTAGTACGCACATAAAAACAATCTTGAAGTAATAAATAATACATTATGTAAAAAAAACAAAAAAAAAACAAAAACAAAAAACAATAAAAGTAAGGAGAAACAGATAAACGACTTCAACTGTCACTTTAAACAGATATTTTAAGTTGCATTGGTGTTAAAAAATTCTAAATTAATTGTCGGTAAGTGCAAATCATTGATTCGGGGCCCCCAGAAAGCGAGGCCCCGGGCGGTCGCCCGGTTCGCCCGTATCTGGAACCGTCACTATAATGCAAAAGTTTTCAAAATGCCCATGATAACGTGTTTTATGCCAAGTATATTTATCTATTACGGTTTAGTTGAATAACCCTTTTCAGCGTAATGTTATGGTTGTTTTTGTTGCAGCAAAATATTAAAAAGAAATTGCATACATTTTGATTTTTTTTCATACCAAGTAGGTAAGGCTATCACTTTATTTATCTACACAAAATGTTTTATTTTATTTAGTAAAGGTTGTAAGTTGATAATTGAATCTTTCCTTGAGTGTATCTACTTAAATCTAAAACTACTTGCCTGATTCAGATGAAACTTCTTATTGGCCTGCGATGTTAGAACTAATCTCGTTATAAAAAAAATATATAAAAGTTCATCCGACCGCTATGTTGTTCCAGTAAATGGCTCATGAAAAATATATTGAAAACATCTGCATTTCTTACTACGTTCAGGATGTATCGAAACTTAGATAGTTCGATCATCGATAATGTTAAATGCAAATACGTGTCGAGTTTTAGATCACTTTTAAGATCATTGTAAAACAATTTTTTTGAAAGACATTTTAAAATTTCCATTTTATTTCCAGATGGCGGCCAAATAAAGAATAATAATAATCTATATGTCTATAGATAAAATTAATAACTATCCACCCACCTGATCAGAACGAAGCTAATGAGAGTACTATCAGACAATGGAAGTAACTTCAAATCACAGACCTTGGGTCACATCATTTACATCAAATCTGATAATTTGAATGTCTAAATATTCTTAAAATTTAGCAATTCATCGGGACTCTCACCTTTAAAATCTATTGCCAGCCGAATTGTAAAGCGCGTTACATAAAAGTATCTTCACTGATGCCGTACTTATCGTTCTAGTTGTTGTATAAAACAGAAACAAAATTTTAAGAAGTCACAGAATATTATTAAATACTAAAATGAAACATAGACCTGAGCAAATGATTGAAGTCACTAGAGTCACAAGTGGCTCACGCAAATCGCTAAGATCCGATTGTCTATTAGGCCTACAATCGCAGTCCGTGCCACCACTCTGACATTTCCGCTGGCACAATTCTTACACATATTGTTTTAATGTATATTTAACAGTTTAGTCAACGTATAAATTAAATACGATACCTAACTGCAATTTTCTCGATGTTTTATCACTTTTTCAATTCGAATGATTATTGTAAGAATACCTTCATAGATTCAGACACTCAAAAACAACCCTGTTGTCAAAATTTGTAAGCCAAGAAATTTCCTCGGCCCAAAAAGGATTGATATGTATGTAATCCAGCCAGAGTATTATGTTCGGTGCTTCACGCCTCGCTCTTGGATCGTTTTAAAATGTAACAGCCTTTTCTAATAATTAAAATGCCGGAACTTATATAAGAATCAACTTGATCTCAACATTTGGTAGAATATAGTCAACAAATATGCTGTACTAGCTGAAAACCCGTGCTTCGCTACAGGATTTTTTAAATTTTTTTACATCATCACTATGTTACATAATTTTAATAATTTTCTCTCACTTTCTTTTATATTTTATTTCGCGTAAGTGATTTATTACCTGTATTTTCAATTAGGTTTTACTGCGGCTCTATTACGATGCGGATCAATCTATGTGTACTATTTAGGCTTCCTTACATGATCAGCTATGCGACAGTAAGCGCAAAAGCAATGGTTTCTGCCAGTTTGAGGTACATTTCACGTCTTTGAGTACATTTTATTTAAAATATTTTCTACGAACAATATTTAACAACTTAGATGAAAGTAATCAAAGTGCAATAGTTATTTTCTCTCCTATATAAGTAATATATGACAAATGTTAGGTAACTAGCTTCAAAGTCCGTTTCCGGTTTCTTGAACTTTCCGGAACGGTAAGTCTCTTCGATGTTCCAGAACCGTCTGGAACATTCTAGAACATTGTCGAACCTTGTGGAATAGTCTATAACATTCCAGAACATTCTGGTCAGTCTCGGCCATACTTCAACACTCTATTCCCAGCTTCTTCACCTGCTTCCCAAAAGAAGGCCATTGGTGTGATACGCTTTTTTTGGCACATCTCCTAACAGTCCTAACCCAATCCCTGGAGTTCCAAACCAAAACCTTCTGCATGGATGAAGGATGGAATGCTACTATACCACTTTACATGTATTGATTTTGAGCTTGTACCCGTGGCTTCGATCACAAAAAAGAAAATGTTAATGAATATCGGGTACAATAATTTTGTTTTAAATCTGACAAAAAATCTGAATTTTCTGGCACAAAAATCTGCGTAGTGAGTTTTATCCAAATCTATCAATGTTTTCATACATGATCAGTTGTGCGACGGTAAGCGCTAACAATCGTGTTTTCCATCAGTTTGAAAACGAACGCAATGATTAAAATTCATGTTTCAAATCGCATCCAGTCCTCCTTCCGTCCACCTGTGTTAAAAATATTGTATTTCTGCCCACATTTTACCTAAAATGGCTACATAAAGGCGAAATTGTCCCATTTTATCCCTAAGATGAAAATAATCGAAATTCAAACGATTTTTTAAACATAACTTATGAATAATATGTACCAAATTTCAGCTATCTAACTTTATAGATATTAATATAAATTATTTTTTATATAAAGGGGTTTTAAATGAAGTAACTTAGTCACAGGTAACAAAATGTGTTTGGTTTGTTTTTTCTTAGTACCATTTAAGAAATTTTAGCTCTCTAGGTTAAAGAAAAGTATGAGAATTATTATTTATCGTTTTACGGGTATTTTTTCAATTTTCACCCATAGAAAATAACAATTGGGAAGAATAACAATTTATAAAATATATGAATCTTGTAACAAATAAATGTGCAAAGTATCAGCTCTCTAGCTTTAAGGAAATTATAAAAATGTATATTTACTATTTTAGGGGTTGTTACGATATTTTCACCCCTTAGCAGAACGTAACGAAATGTAAAACTAGTTTACTTTTTATATGTGTTTTGTAGACGTGTTTGGTGCAAATTTGTTCGAAATCGATCGAATAGTTTTATCTCTAGCTAATAATAATAATATTAGTTAATCTCCTAGTTTAAAATCACCTCTCCTACAAAAATGAAGTCACTGTGAATCTGTTTAATAATTTAAATATGTTTGTGAGAATGTATGTGCCAGTTTCTGGTACCGTTTATTTGAAATGTGTTTGTTTTATAACCTTTCTGTTGTATATTTAACCCTAATGTGTGTACAATTTCTGTAAGTTGCTCTGTCATGGTTTTAATGGTTTCAAATTTTCTAGTTCCCGTGCTATTGTGGTTTTCCGTGATTCTTAAGTATTTTTTGGTGATTTAGGTTGTTTTTTTTTTAAAGTTGTTCAATTTTCCTTAGATTCTTTGGTCTAGTGTTCTATTCTCCATTGTTATTATATGTTCGCAAATTTCAGGTCTTAAACCCTGTATTTTACATGTGCTATTATTTGGTTGTCTTCGACGTTACAGTATGTAATTAGTAATAGATTGATTTGTGATTTGGCTGTCCATCTGTAAGCTCTTGAAGCCACTTTTTATCTGGATATAAAAGTATGTGTATCTTCAGATGGTAAGCCGTGATATTGGAAGGGTTGAACTAAGGGTATTTTCTCTTTCCTCTAAATTTCAGTGTTTGTTTTCGTTTTTATTTTATTTGGGTGTTGTCTTGCTTCTTCGTAGATGTGTTCGTTTTTCCTTTGATTGGACCATTTGAAATTTTGAAAGATCACATTTGAAAATTTTTGTGACATCTCATGATTTTGTTCAGTGATATCTTGTTCGATGAAATTTAACCTGGTACGTCCGTTTTGACTTCCATTTGCTATCGGGTTAATGTTGTGATTGAAACGACTGGTGCGATCATAGCTCTGCGATTATCGCTGGAAGATAATCGCGGAGCGATGATCGCCGTCAGACTGTTGTTATTGAAGCGATTATTCTACCAGTCACCCGTTCATAAAAAGACAAGACCATTTTGAACAATGCAAAGCAGGCGCCCGCGATTATCGCAGAACGATGATCGCACCAGTCGCTCAATCACAACGTAGGCTACCTTTACATCTAACACGTCTGGCCTGTTACTTTTATTCCAATAAGTTCTTTTGAAATCTATTTGATATTATTAATTATTGTTATTATTAGTTATTTTTTGTTATTTATTTAAAAATCTTAATTTAGGATATTCGTGTTTACCCCAATACTTACACTTTGTAACTACTTTTCAATCAATGTATAATTTTATCAAAATAATATTAAAACAATTTTATTCTCACTTAATTTTGTGTTGCATGAAATATCATTTATTTGTAT
The DNA here is from genome assembly GCA_018207615.1 of Philaenus spumarius. Taxonomy (NCBI): domain Eukaryota; kingdom Metazoa; phylum Arthropoda; class Insecta; order Hemiptera; family Aphrophoridae; genus Philaenus; species Philaenus spumarius. The sequence goes on along the minus strand of JAGFPH010000442.1, from coordinate 140,986 downwards.
TATGTTTTTGTATTCTTCCAAATCGGTTAAGAACCTACTACTGGTCTTCAAAATGTATTGTAGTTTTTTATTGTTATTTTCTTACAACATTTTCTTAATTATTATCAATGAATGTAATTTTATTTTTTATTTTTCAACTATATATTACTTGTTTTACTAAATTCTAATAGCTAGTTTAATTCTTTAACATGTTACATTACATACGATTACCACCAATAATAACAAGGATTTCTTTTTCACCAAGCATTAGAGGTTAAAGAACTTATTTAATATTATGATGTCTGCTGCTACTTTCCAAAGTAGTAATGTGTTGTTTTTGTTAATAAATCTTACTGAATTTGAGTATTTGTATTATTTTATAAATTACGTAGAGCCTCCTTTTTTCCATAAACATATTTTTATGAAAAACTTTAATAAGTTTTTGGATTTAACTGTAAACTTTAAGACACCTAATGGGTTGTTTTCATAGAATAAAATAACACTTTTAAGAAAAAAAAAAAACAATTATGCACGTATTGTTTTTTTTTTTTTTTTTTTTTTTTTTTGCTAAAGTGGCATAAAATGTCAACTTTATTTGGGAGAGGGAACCCACAGGCAGGTTTTGGGGGGATTTGCGCCATGGGGGGGGGGGGGGGGGGGGGGCACTCCTGGGAGGCAGTGATATAGATTTCACTCTGTTATTTTGCCCTTCTGGCCGAACAAATAAACTCGTAATGAAATGAATTTAAATCGACTTCACTTACTTTACCTCCAATTAGAGTTATTACGATTGACATAAACAGGGCCAGATTTAAAGTTTGGTTCTCCTAGGCCCAAGAGTTTTTGCTGCCCTCTTCATAACATTGTAGGGGCATGGTCGGTCCGACAATTTTCCTCAAAAAATAATCTTTATGATGACAATATAAACAATCATATATTATCAACCTATTATTATTAAAATTGAATTATGATATATTTGTAATCTCTAGTGAACATTATCTAGTTGTTTATTTACATTCCATAAAGCAGGATCCGAACTGAAACAATGTCAGTTCTCCCACTGTCAACTTCCCCTCTAAATTCAAGGAAGTTAGTGAATCTGATCCGGCACAGGCTATTTTTGAAAATTTATTTATCATTATAAATTTTATTAAATTATGTATGGGCCTACGTTTAAATAATTACTAAAATGTTGCTCTTATATCATGGGCTGCAGTGGTGTAATATCAGTACGGTACTTTACAATAAAATTTCACTTAAAAAGTAAGGTAAAGTATGCCAAAATACAATTGCTTAAACACTCACAACAGGTTGTTTCTCTAAAATAAAATGTTGATTATCATAAAAGTAAATAGATTTGTCTATTAACTTAACAATGGTCTTTCATACTGTTACCATCCAAAAGTAGAAACAAAGTGGAATGCGTACTGAGTCCAAATTATGGATGGTACATACATTATGTTTATAAAATGTAAAATTTACCAGACTCAAGTCTTACCTTAATAGCGAAGTCGAGATATCTGAAATGTTCCTTGACAGGTTATTGGATAAATACAATTAATGTACACATATTATAACAATAAACTTTTGGTTTATTAAAAAAAATTGATACGCCCTTAATTATAATAAAAGATGAATATGATATACTCCCCAAAAATATGCTAACAGATAGTTTTATTTAGTTCCCTCCCTTACAAAAAAAATTAAAGAAAAAACCCACCCTGTATTTAATTATATTATTTAAATTTAGACTTATTTAATCAAAGAAGGAAAGAAAATTTGCTTATGGCACACATGGTCTTAAACATTAGTTTATACAATAGTACTTACAAAATAATTTGGTATATTCTAAGTTGGCCAACGTTTATTAAAAAAAATATATATATATATATGCATTATATGTAAAAAAAAACTGCAATTTCAAAAGAAGTATAAACAAAATAAAATAATATAAATTTTTGTACTTAAGGTATTACTGAAATTATGACGTCATTTTATTTAATGAAACAAATTTTGTTTTCTGACCCTTGGGGTCCGTAGTATTTAAAAATAGGTACCTCACCGCCCTTATTATTTAATAAATAACATATTATTTTAATTACATACAAATTGTTTAAAAGCCTTTTTATATTTCTGAAAGTCACTAAGTTTTGCTAGTTTATTATAAGTTCGTACTGATTATAATAGCCTTTTTCTTTTTATTTTTATAATAAGTAAGTTATTAATTAAATGATCGCACTTTTTCTTTGAAACAGCGTAGAAGTAAGCTGTAGTAGCGAAGGTGAAGTTCACATTTAATTATAGGTGGATATGCATTAGAAGTCGAAGTTAAACTCAGGAACTTAAACCAGATTTCTCTGGTGTACGGCTTATTAAAACATTTGGTAAAGAAAACTCTCTACATGATGTGGAAACACAAGAAGCAAGACGTTAGCTTCCGCACAGCGTTGTTAGTCAAACCATTGAAGAAACAACACTATAAGAAGCGAAACCCACATGTTATCAGAGGTAACACTTTTCAACAGTCGAAAATGCCTAGTTTGGAGCGAGGCCAACAGGTACCGCCAGCAGCATCGCCGCGCGGACTGTACCTTCTTTATTGGGACTGTACATTACGTGCCCGCCCCTAGTGTCAACTTCACAGAGACCAAATAGTTTTGTGGATGCGTAAACGTAAATAACTGCTATGCTCTCCATTGGTCCGATCACGCTATTCTATTTATTTATTCTGGATTCACGTTTTTATTCATTAATTTTCATAATAAAGTATATTTTAGTATTTGTTTTTTATTGCGTTTGTAAATCATTTCGTTAATTTATAAAAGTTTTGTAAATCCTATTTTAAAGTGAGAAAACAATAACTGAAAGAGAAGAGCATCTCGTAGTATTTTGTTATAATTAATTATATTTTCAAATAATACCTAATCTATATTATTAAATGATTTTTGTCGAAAACCTATTTTCAATCGCCCAGCCTCTCCTAATGGACCGATTTTGAAGATTTAAAAAAAAATGTGTTTATTTTTCAAGCAATGATTTTTTTTGGTAACATTCGAGGCTATAAAAATTCTAATTTTATACATTTTTTCGTTTTTTTTATTTATTTGAAAAAATAAAAAAGGACGAGGTTGGTTGATAGCTCAATCGAAAGAGCTAAAAATTTAGAACATTTACGCCGCTTACAGTACCCTTCTATATCTCTTATAGATTTCCTGTTATTTGAATTATTGTATAATTATAGTAATTATTGAATTATCAATGTTAATTGTGTAACGACCGTTATTCTAGGTTTGTGCTTCACGTGTACCGAATGCGTTTTTTAAGCGTTTGCTTTGTAATTATTGAATTATCGTTGGGGAAGTACATTATCGCCCTATTACGTCGGTATTTTTCTACCAATTTGTAAAAAAAGTGTCATTTTATTCGTTTTACACTGCAGAGTTACAGCAAAATATAAAAATCCAATAAATTGAGTTTATTTTAACAACTGACATTTTAAAATTACGCCATGTTATTTAAATGGGAGAAATTTGTGTAAGATCCATTAGTTATGGCGTCACCAGTTAGGCTCATGACAAATGTACCAATTTGAAGCCCAAACATTCCCAAAAATATAAAATTTATCATTTCCTCATTTTAAGTTTGTTAAAAAATACAAATTATAAAATCTTAAAAATTCCCCACGTTATTTATTTTTGTTGTCTAGAAGCTCACCCTTTGTTTGAGAGAACCTTTCAACGTACGCTCATAACATATATTTCAATTTGAAGCTTAAACCTTCTCATTGTGTCATTTTACTACTTCAAGTAGGGATTAATAATTCAAAAAGGAATTAAGGAATTCAAACCGTTGTGGTAAATTGTATAGTATTTTTGTATTTACAATTAACAGCTGATTTATTATTAGTAAAATGTCTAACTACGTGTTTTTAATAATCGGACAGCTGATCTAGTTATTATGTTATTTGCCTGTACATTTAAACACAAATGTAACATTTATAAAGTAATTAATTATTAAACCTTAAGTGTGACATTTTTAAAATTTCTGATATCAATAAAACGACAAATTACTAAATTTTTAAATCTAATTATCTATTGCGGTTACATTTTTAACGTGCGTACAAAACATAATGAAAAACTTGTTTAAGCTATTGTATACAACTGTATTTCAATTTTAAGCTTAAGCCTTCTCATTGTACCATTTTACTACTTCAAGTAGGAATTAATAATTCAAAAAGCATTTAAGGAATTCAAACCGTTGTGATAAATTGTATAGTATTTTTGTATTTACAATTAACAGCCACCCCTATTTATTTACTAATAATAATCTATTGAATAGATACATAAATCTAATAATATTAGATTTTTTAATAAACGGGTTGAAAATATTGAATGATTTGATTTGGTTAATTATTTGTTTGACTGTTGTTCATTTAGCACCACCAGTGCATTTAGTGGTTTGTTAATAAGTGCAAGGACCATCGTCAGTTCATCTTGGAGCAATTTGTTAGGATGAAAATATTCTACAATATAAAATGGTTATCCCATTATCTAAGAGGTAGAGCACTAATGGTAGGTCAAAAGCGAAGACAGAACTTCAAAGAAAATTTGAAACCAAACTCAAAACTAATGAAACTGAAAAGTGTATAATTTAATGTATTAAGAGATATTTAGTTCACAGTGTATGGGGCTGCTAAATGTGTAGTATAGATTGAAGAAAAACTGAACACCCTTTATCATTTAATAATTTGTATTGACCGACACGTGCTTTGAACATTTGTGCCATGACTGCGGTCCAAATAACAGTAAGTTATATATTTTTTAATATAATATAAAATATATCATATTAAATTTCATAAATTATAAAGGGTGTTACGTTTTTTCATCTATATTACAAAATGTAAGATAATGTTTCTTAAGGCTGAACTTTTAGGAAATCGCTCCTACCAACAACAGGTGTTTCGGACTCGTACAGTTGTTTTTATTTTAGTATCAAATTTTCGTAAACTTTTTGATTGAACTGCATAAAATATTTAATGTTAACGCTAACCAGAAATAATATATTTATTTATTTCAAACCTACACAAAAATACAAGTTTTTTTTTAACATTGAGGTCATGGAGGGTTTTTAAAACAATTCCGTTTTTCCATTTCTTATTTTTAAGTCTTTTTATTTCTGTATCATCGGGTTTTATTGAGTTTGGATTAGTTTTAGTAGTAGCCTATATATATTAAGTTTCTTTAGGCGATGATAACCACCCAGGTTTTTCGCCTTTAAACCCAAAAAAAAAAAAAAAAAAAATATATATTAAGTTCCCTACAGTTATCTTGATCGTTTAACGCCAAATCCCCATTCCAATTTTTAAAGCAAAGGCTTTAGGGCCAGTTCCTTTTTGTGGAAACTGCAAATCCATCCCCTAAGTGTGGAGTATTTTACCGGAGTATTTTTACTTTCTCCACCCTATACGTAGTATATGGAGAAAGTATTGTTTTCGTAAAAATGTCCGAATTTGAATTTTCAGTTGAATTATCTGTTTTGGTGCTCCCAGAACCCCAAAAAGTTGTTAAGTGCAATTATCTGTGTTGGTACTCCCTGAACCCAAAAATATTTTTAGTGGAATTTTTTGTTTTGGTCCTCCCTGAACCCAAAAAA
>JAGFPH010000442.1:85188-131709 GCA_018207615.1 Philaenus spumarius | reverse complement strand
TTTATGTAGGCCTAAAGTTAAACATTTTCCTTTCGTTACTGAACGTGTTGTTTCTTGAACTAATAACTTTCTTAATTTTACTTCAATCATTTTTTTTACTGGCATATATGAATTCTTTAAACCTTTATCTACAAAAAAGCTATGGAACACTTTTGAATTTGTTTAGAATAAACGTATAAAAATATGGTTGAAATACAAAAACTTGGAGATTTTTAACAAATTCGAAGTTTACGGCCATTTTGTGAGCTTACCGTTAGAGATACGGGAAAAAATCAAGAATATAATTTTGTTTAAAATTTAATTTGCTACTAGCAAAATGTTATTAGTTTTAAAATTCGACTTACGGTTAAGCCACAAACTGGCTTTGGAAAAAAGCTTACACTGAGAGAAACGGTCCGGCCGCCATTTTTATTTTATTTAAGGGGTTAAAAATGAAAAATGGAAAAAAACGTATATATACATGGCTCGGCCTAAGAATATGGAACATTCATGCAAAAAATCATCAAAATCGGTCAAGGCGTTTGGCCGTAATCGTGAGACAGACACACAGACATACAGACACACAGACGAAATGCTGAACGGTCGAGTTAAAACGGAGACCTCGCTTACGCTCGGTCAATTATGATGTCTTCTGCTACTTTCAAAAGTAGTAATTTGTTGTTTTTGTTAATAAATCTTACTGAATTTGTGTATTTGTATTATTTTATAAATTACGTAGGGCCTCCTTTTTTCCATAAACATATTTTTATGAAAAACTTTAATAAGTTATTGGATTTAACTGTAAACTTTAAGTTACCTAATGGGTTGTTTTCAGAGAATAAAATAACACTTTTAAGAAAAAAAACAATTATGCAAAACAAATTTTATGTTGATATTCCAAAAATTGACGAAACTGGAGCCGATTGAAATTAGTTCGTGGGTCCGGTCAATGAATACAGAAACTGTACTATAGTTTTTGTATTCATTGGTCCGGTACTCCTAAAATCGAGAAACCCATTGATAAGTCAAATGGCTCTAGATCGGGTCATTTTCAAGATAACAAGCTGAGACTCAGCATAAATGTTTAAAATGTATATTTTAACTCCTATGTCAAGTTTCAATTCGATATATTAAAATTCGGCCAATTTAGAATGAGCCAACGCTTCGTATATGAATGAGATTTCAACTTATAGTGATTTCCCATGCTGCAAAATACATACCTGCGTTATCGAACTTTTTCCAGACAAACCATTGCTCGGAGGAAAGAAGTACTATGACCGTTTTTATTAAAAAATACCTCCCCTACACGGTGGTATTTTTTATTTTTCTCTATCTTCATCCCAGCTCGAAATATTAAGGATAATCGAAAAGGGGAAAAAATGATAATCGATTTTTTTTTCGACTTTGGGAAATCGATAGACTGGTAAACTTTTTTTTATGTTAATCTACATACTTTAAGGTACTTATAAAAAAAATCAGCCGTATTGCAAATTACTGGTAGTTTTAACCTATACCGACTGGGCTATAATCTCTAGTGAACATTATCTAGTTGTTTATTTACATGCCATAAAGCAGGATCCGAACTGAAAACAATGTCAGTTCTCCCACTGTCAAATTCCCCTCTAAATTCAAGGAAGTTAGTAAATCTGTTCCGGCACAGGCTATTTTTGAAAATTTATTTATCATTATCAATTTTATTAAATTATGTATGGGCCTACGTTTAAATAATTACTAAAATGTTGCTTTCATATCATAGACTGCAGTGGTGTAATATCAGTACGGTACTTTACAATAAAATTTCACTTAAAAAGTAAGGTAAAGTATGCCAAAATACAATTGCTCAAACACTCACAGCAGGTTGTTTCTCTAAAATAAAATGTTGATTATCATAAGAATAAATAGATTTGTATATTAACTTAACAATGTTCTTTCAGACCATACAATTTTACTAAATAACTGCACTTGATATTTATGTTGGTGGAGTATCATTTAAACTATGTTTTTTATAGGATTATGTCTGTCAAGTAATCCTTATGTAAAAACATTAACCAACTTTTTTGAAATATCCTGCAGCTCAGAACTAAGCTTTAAGTTGATTTTTGAGGGACTGTTAAACAAACTAGCAACTCATTTTCCTCTGCACAGGCTGTCCTTAAAAACCTGTCAAGATAGCAGATTTGAATTAAAAACGTAAATTACATAAATTAATAACTCCATTAGTACTACTTTTGTAAAAAGTTTTTGAAGCTTAAGGGTCTGCTGTAGTGGCGGCCATCTTGGATTTTTATCCCATAAGAGCAATGTTAAATTTCAAACCATTTATTTCGTTTATTTTTTATCATAAAATTGTTTGCAAGGTCTCATTTTAAGCACAGTCACAATTCGCATCCATGTTGCAATTTAGTTTTTTTAAATGCTTTTGATTTGTTATGTAACTGACATTTTGTAAGTACAAAGTTTGAAATTTTTCCTAACACAATTAAAAATTAATGATGAAAAATAATTTGCAAGCCGGATCCAAAATTTTATAAAGAATATTCAGTTTTTTTTTCAACACTCAGTTACAAAAGATAGACTTATAAAATGGTTTGAAATGAGGCAATGTCAAAGCGTTCAGCTGCATGAAATTGCACTGTTTAGATAGGGATATAGTGAAAAGCGCTTTCGTTTCCGGTTGCTTTCTCGTTTACTGGAGCAGACCCTTAAATCTCTTCTTTCGTTGACATTGCATCAAATAATTGACTTGCATAATAAAGTCCAGTAAATTTATTCATATAAAACTGACAAAAAGGTTCAAAACGGTATGGTTGGTTTTTAAATAGGTTAAGACAAAATTATTGGTTTTATATTGCCAACATTATAAGGAAAAACTATTGTAGTGTATTTTGTTGGAATAAATAAATTCAAGAGCCAAATGTATTTGGTTAAATTCTTTTTAATTGTCATTGACCAAATGTCAGACATTAGTCAAAATATTTTTATGATGCAAATAAAACCGGCTCCAAGAAATAAAAGGAAGAAGAGATTATTAATAAATTACTGTACTTCCATTTATTATTTATTGTTAACAGTACCACCAACTTACCAACCTGAATAATCAGTCCTTCAAATAAAAAAAACAGTCACGCAGTGTGACATTAATATTAAGTTTTCTAAATTTTCCTTTTATTTGTTTGTTGAATGTGTTTTTATAAACTATGTTTTTAATCAGTGGAAAGTAAGAAGTGTTTATAAGTTCTGTTGATGTCAGATAAATTGGTGAAACAACGGTCAACTATTGACTGTTTTAAAGATTGTTATTACTTTTCTAGAGAACCTTTCACAAAAGAAATTTAAAATGTGCCAACTTTGATAAAAAAATTACATATTACACTATCATTATGAAATATTGCATCAAAGAAGTTTGATTAAAGATCTTGGACTAACAAATTTGATAGTGTAATACAGCCCTAAGGCAAGTAATAGATTTAATATAAAGTAGAACCTTGATAATTCGAGCTAATTGGGGCTGACTGTACCTCGAACTATAAAAAACTCGGAACACATGGAGAAATGGACCAAATAGAGAATAACATATTTTTTAATGTTTTAATTACGATAGTCGAAATATTAGAACATTTAATAGTTGATAATGTTTTGATTTTATATCTATTACACGGCGCCACCATACTCAGCTGCAAGTTTCTTCAAGGTTTCATAATTGTCTAGTCTTTTCAAGGCCTCTAATTTAATTCTAATTGGCACAAACTTTATTTTAGCTTTTCCACTCATCGTTACAAAAACACTACCAAAACTAAAATCAGTAGTTTAACAGAAATAATAAAGAATGCACTCACTAATCGACAATGTTACACAACATAGATATGCGTAGCGCACGCACTTCTGTGGGAACTGATAGTTTACTATTGAAATTGATCTATTTTTAGTATAACAAGAGGGGGAGACAGTCAAGTATGGGATATATGACTGAGCTGACATGAGATACAAGCGGCATCAGCGAGACTCAATGTTGACTCATTACCTACCTGCGAGTGGTGGTGTGTCGCCAAGCCCGCCAAGTGAACACAAGCCAACCATTTCGATCCCTTGTCACTTTCAATAGACTACTTAGCATTTTAAACCTACAATGGGGCGGCGGTAACAAAGTAGTTTTGAAGGTTCTCTACAATCGATGTTTTAAAAACTTTAAAATAGCCAAAAAAGCTGTTTTTTATTTTGCAAACACAGCTCAGAATACCCGGACCCTTGAACTACTGCGACTCGAATTATCGAGGTTCTACTGTGTTATTATACCGGGTGTCCCACGAAGAGGTCCCTATTTTTGAATTGATATGACAGACGTATAGAGCGCGCTACAGACTTGAAATTCTACAGTCGTGACTAACACATATGTAAAAGAGAAATACCCCTGAGTATCAGTTAATTCTGACTGATCCAAACAAAATGGCGGAAAAACAAAAAAACAACAAAATCAGCAATCGTATTTTAAGGGTAAACCTACTTTTATTTAGAATAGGAACAGCTACAGCTGTTTAGACTATTTTAAATCCATCAGCTGACTACGTGTATCCACAACAATGAACATATTTGGTAATAAACATTGGCATTTGTTATTAAGTTGCATTGTAAAGTGTCTTACGTACCATGCCGTTTTCAACTGAGCAAAAAGTGAAATGTTGTTCCTGGGCTATTGCCTTTGAAAATGATTATGAAGCAATAAGGTGTTTTAGGGAAAGGTACCCAGGTGTAGTTCCACCGTCAAGGAAATCTATTCGTAAGTGGAAGACTATCCTACTAGAAACGGGGTCATACAAAAAAAAAATACCATAGATCCTCCAACATAGAAAATGAAGAAATCGTATGTGCTGCTTTCATGGAATCTCCAAATACGCCTAATTCAGTAAGAAAGGTGGAATCTGCTACAGGGATACTGAAGTCATCTGTCCAAATGTATGCCAAAAAGAACAAAATCAAACATTATAAAACTCATTTAGTTCACGGACTGCTTGAAGATGATCCTGACAGACGATTGGAATTATGTTCGAAAAAAATTGAAAAGACTGACGTAGATAGCAAATGGCATGAAGGAATCGTGTTTTCAGGTGAAGCGACATTTTATCGGACAGGAACTGTAAACAGGCATAATTGTCATTACTATAACACAAAAAATCCACATATCTTACAAGAAGAGAAATTAAAATCAACAGGTATAACAGTTTGGGCTGCTGTTACCAAGGATGGTGTTTTGTTGTATGACATATCCCGACAAACAATGACTGGAGAAAGGTATGCATCAGTTTTAAGCAATCACATAGTTCCTCATCTTTCTCAGCCTGAGATGAAAGACGTTTTTTTCCAACAGGATGGAGCTCCTCCGCATTATGCTAATGTGGCCAAAGCAGTTTTGGACCAAAATCTTCCTAACCGTTGGATAGGTCGTGGCAGCAGCTTCATGGACTGGCCCCCAATTTCTCCAGACTTGACTGTTTGTGACTTTTTTCTGTGGGGCTTTTTGAAGGAGAAGGTTTATTGTCATAACATTGCGACAGACGATGAACTAATGAGGTTGATCGAAGAGGAACTGTTGTTGATACCTCGAGAGTTGTTCAGCAAAGCGTATGACTGTTTTATATTTCGTTGTCATCAGTGCATTGCGATCGATGGACATCAGTTTGAATAAGGTTTATGGATCAAATAGATTTTATTTATTTATGAGTTACTTATATCTTTAATTCCCTAACGTTGTTTAGTGCTTAGTAACATCTTTAAAATTCAATAATTATGTTGTAACACTTAAGCAAATAAAACTATTTTAACGAAAAGGTACTATTTCTTTGATATCCCACCATTTTGTCCTAATGTGTCAGAATTAACTGATACTCAGGTGTATTTCTTTTACATATGTGTATGTTAGGACTGTTGAGTTTCAGGTTTGTAGAGTGTTCGGTGCATCTAATATATTAATTCAAAAATAGGGACCTCTTCGTGGGACACCCGGTATATTAATAGCAATCGGTTACGGCTATACCTACATTAATAGTAAAATCTTGATTTGTTCCACCAGAATGAAGGCAACCTCTTGGTATGTGTTAAGGTTCATTGTTTTCAAAGTCACTCACTTTTTCTGGTAAACCTTTGCTTTTAGGTCCAAGATAAGTTTTGAGATAGGATGACCAAATGCCCTTACTTATTGTTCTTGCCTTTGTAAACTTGGGAGTTTAAATAAATAAGAGTTTTTCTAACTTTGTAAAAAAAAAAAAATTAAAGCCAACCTTGTTTAAAGTGTTTAGCATGAATTAAACCAATTGATAAAGGTTATTGTATAACTTACTGCAAGTGGCTTTTAGAGAACATTAAATTTGCAAAGGATTCCTCAAGTCTTTTAAATTTATTTAATCAGACTTTTCCATTTATGATAAATGCTAATTAATGATCTATGTTAATTCCCAGAATCAGCAGCATTGGGCTGCACTTAGAGAGCCGGTAGAAATCACTAAATAATAATCAAAATGTAATGTGTAATTTTGGGTAGTCTGATCATAAGGACCAATACTTTACAACTGTCGATGTCTATTTGCGAAAAATATGAAGCATTATCTGCCTATTTAACTCCAGAAGAACTTTCTCATGTGTACTTCCAAGATGGAATGACTTATTCAAATAAGTTTTACGGAGGCAAGAACAAACCGTAATGGGATTTTTATCTCAAGACTCAAGGCCTATTGCAGTGCGCGTCTTTTAAATACAATTTTTACTACCATGATTCGCTATGATCAACTATGCATGATGGCTGGTGGCAACCATTTTAAACAGAGACTTTTAACATCACATTGGAAACCTTGCATTTTCTAGCACTACAAATAAGAAAAAAATAAATGTAGGCAATTTATTTCTAATTTTCAGGGCTGGTTTAGTTAGTAAACTGTGTATTAATAAAAGAGCTGTCTTTCTAGTCTTCTTAAACGACATACAAAACTTGGAAAGGTTTATTAAATGAAATAGTTTTAAATATCAAAGTATCTTTATTGTATTTCATGTTTGCATGGAAGACATTTCCTCTTTTATTTAACAAGGCCACTTTGTTGCAAATGAAAAACTCAAACAATTGTATTGTGCCTTAACAAATCAAACAATTGAACAGATTAGGATTCAAAGATTGCTAAACAAATCCTTAATCTAGCAAAATATAGAAATATACAAATAAATTAAAAAGAGAGACTTTAACAATAAATTTAACTTTTATTTTTTGTTCAGTATAACAAATATAGAATGTACAACCTAATCTAATAAATCTATTGACAATATTCTTTTCTGAAAGAATGAATCTCAAATATGACTAAATATTCACATTTTAAAAAAATAACTCATAAAAAACCTATGTTAGCTGACAAAATTGTGATAAAACATTATTTAATAGGACATGAAATTGCTTTAACAGATAAAAAAAGTTTTCACCAAACGGATAAGGTATTCACCGAGTTATCACAGGTCACGACTTTGAACTTATAAGCAACTGTCAGATAAGATAACAAAAAAAAATTGCACGTTGAGATTCGTTAGTTCAAATCATAAACGTTCAACTGATAATGTAGGGTTCAAGGGAATTAGCAATGTGATAGAAAACATTTAACTTAAAGACTTTACAGTAATAAAAACATGGAAAATTTGTTTTATTTTTGTTTGTTTGGAATATTGGCAAAACTTATCACATAACACACGATTCATACAACTTTCACACAACATTCACACAAAACAAATATACAACTTTATAAATTGCCTTTAAAGCATATAAACTATTCTTTTTGGTCAACATAGCTCTAGAACAATAACAGGTAATGAGTCACGAGTAAGAAACAGTTGTTACTACTTAAATTTTAAGTATACATTCTTAACAAAACCGAACGTTCAGAGCTGGCGCAAAGCCATCTACGGTAGCGGAATGGTCTTTTACCGTTATTAGAATAACTTAAGCTTCATATTGCTAAATCACTGACTCTTTCTATGAGTAACTAAAGCATCTTCTTTGTCTTCCTTTGCGAGATCCTTGTCGCCCCAACCCCAGACTTCACCTGCATGGGAATGTTCCTTATGACTTCCATCTCCTGTCCTTTCAGCTCTTTTCTTGATCATCGCGTGAGATACTGTTTTTAGATCGTATGCCCAACCAATCATGGCCATGAAGTCGATGAAAGCTGTTGTGAAGTTTGCACGGTAGTTTCCAAGCTCTGCTGTTTTGTAGTCCCAAGGGAATACATGATGGTAGTTGTGCCATCCTTCGCCCATGGCACCGATGGCCACACCCAAGTTCTCAGATGGGTTGATGTATCTGTGGGAAATAAAATATAAAAAATACTGAGAGCGAATTTATGTATAACTACCAGTATATAAACAACACTATCAAATATATTCTGGGGAAATGTTTCATCAAAAGTAGTGATATAAAAAATAAAAACATCTTACTAATTAATATAAATCAGATTTCCGAAATAGTCCCAAAAAGACCTACGACGGAAAATCTGTTAGTTATAAATTTGCAATTTCAAAGCAACACTCTTCGTACTTTTTGGAAAACAAAACCATAAATGCTTTATTTAAAAGCCAAATTTCTAGGTTATTCGCCTATTTGTTTTTTTTAGGTATTAAACATAAACACAATTAAAATACTATTTCGCTGGAACTGCCCACTGCGGCGATTGGCAGTATCGCAAAACAAAACGTCTGGCCTTGACTATTAGGTTATTTCATTGATATTCAATAACCCTGTTCTTTTACTAATCTGAAATCTGACTAACTGTACTTGTAACCATTTTTTATGATTTATAATACCACATGTTTGTCAACTACGCATACTTTTATGCACCACTGTATAAAATTACATAAACTACATTGTTTTTCCGTTGAGGAAAAATAAAGAAGGGAATTTTATATTAGTGACACAACAAAAACAAAGCATTCCTAGGCATATAGTAAGAAAACAAAGCAGAAAAAGCATCACAGAAACTTTCAAAACATTATTTAGGCTACATAAGATTAATTAATCACTTTGCCATTCGATTCGTACGAATTTTATCTTATCAAACATTAACCAGTGCTATAAGTGCTTGTAATATGATAACAGAATATATTATTTTGCAAAGAAACAACTTTATCAGCAACAAATAGTTAAAGATCAGGAGGCTAAGTACGTGAATTAGGAGATTGTTAAATTCATTTTCAAGGTTTTAGTAATATAGATTGGCTGGCTGTTGATTGTGGGTTTAAATAATTGTATTTCTCAAGAATATGACGTTGAAATCCCCATTTTTTTCTAAAATTAATGAGATGTAATTCTGTTTTTAAAAAATATTAAAAGATGAAGTTGTTACAACAAACATTTCCTTTCTACTGGAAGATAGCATAATTGAAACTTATTTTTTTGTACAAAGTATAAAATTATATAATAGACTAGCTTAACATATGAGGACAATTTGATTAATTCATTAATGTAATTGTTTTATTTGAAGATAACTGGCTAAGTGAAATACAAATTTTGGTCAACTAAATAGTGAGTTATCCTAAAAAAATGTGTACATCACTTTTCTCCAGTTCTGGATGTTCCAAATACTAAAAGTAGAATAATTCGAGGCGGGTGATTGAGGGACACCTAAGACAAACATATACTATTGATTTTGTTATCCTTGAGAACCTTACAAATGTGCTTTTTCAATGAAAGTTCTTTACTACACACTTTATAAAGTCATAGTCGCAAGGTTTAAAATCTATTTTTATTATAAAAATCAATACATATATAAAGTGGTAAAGTTTGTTTGTCTTAAAAAAGCTTATTTCTAAAAGTCTAACATCGAAACTACCAAATTGATTGTTGCTGATATACAAAATATAATGATTATAATGTTTTAGACTTTGATCATAATTACAGTAAACTATAAAATCAATGGCAAAACTTAAAAGTCCTACCAATTAAAATATTTAAATTTCTGTTGGGAGACTGTGCATTCTCAATTTACATACTGTAATATTATTACTAAATTTCAAATATTCTAATATCAACATTATTTTAGTTGTATTCTTAGTCGCTTAAAACAGCTAAGGCACTCTCTCATTACGATTTTCTAGTTACTTACTGATCATATGGTCGTTGTCCCCACATGTGAGCAGCACTGTTTACAAGCCATGTCATGTTTAAGGTAAATGTGTAACGGAACAATGTAGCTACGAACCAAGCGTTGGTCCAAGTCTCTCCCCATAGGTAAACAGGGACGACAGTGGGAATCAAAAAGCAGATAATGGGCATCAGAATCAAATAGTACCTGCAAATAAAAAGAAATAGTTGACAATGAAAACACAATGCACGAGTACATTAAATGGTAGCTAAGATTGTATTAGTCCTTGTTACAAAGGTACACAGAAAACTGTTTAAAAAATAAGTAATCATATCATTATATTCATAATTTTGTTCTTCAATTTGTTTTGTAAACAAATAACGTAGGAACCATTTAATTATCATTTATACATGGCTGTTTATTTATAGAAAGTATTAACTAAATGTTTCTTCCAGAATCTTTAGATTTTTAGACACATTATAGGAGTAATTATTTTTTAATTCCTCTTGTACATATTGTATAGAAAGGTAGTCTAAAGTAAATTATTTCTAATTTAACTTCTACACTTGAGAACACTGAAAGCACCTCCTACAACAATTCCATAGCAAAGGTTGGTGAAGAGAAGGAGCATGAAGTTGTCATACGTGATAGAATTATAAGCTTTAAAAAATATGAATCGTTATAAAAGCCGTCAAATTCAGCAAAGGAAAACTAAAAAAGGAAACATTGAGTTAAATCGGTTGATAGTATTAAAGGAAAGCAGCTGCATATATAACAGCTTTGATTTTGTCATATGACTAAGTGCCATATTTTTCTGTTCCGTTTTGATTCGTAGGAGGTGATATTTATAGCTGAAACCTATAAACACTGAGTAAATTTGTGAAATACAGTATAAAACATCTTTGTGATGCACAATTATTCAGCCATTATCCATGCAGTTGCTAATATTTCTATTTGTAAGGATTTAAGAATAGAGAGATAGCCGTTATCTTCTTGAGATAGGTAACAATCAGCTGATACTTTTATTCACGATAATTCTTTACAAGGTGTGACAGATGATGTATTCACAAAGTTCAAGAATAATTATTGTCAAATCTCTGTATTTACAATACCAAGCTGTCTGAAACAAGGTTTTATCAAAAATTCAGTTCAAAGTTCTCCACTTTTTAATTTGTGGTAGGTAGAAACGTGTTATATAATTTGGTCACTAATTTGGTTTGCAGCAGTTATAATCAATTTGTTTACTTGTTAAATTTGACAATATGTGATTTCAATGGTATTTCTTTTTTAATTTAAAAAGACTAAACATGTTTTTAAGTGATGTATTCTAATACATACAGAATTATGTTTTCGTAAACAAGTTATTTGGTCCATGGGAAAGGAAATATGTATATTATTAATTAGTCAGATATTTTTTTAAGAGATTAGCACTAAAATATGTTTTAAATGTTATGTGCAGTTTGATTTTACATATACTTATTTTATTTTTTACAAGAGTTCAAGCATGAGCTACTGGGTCACTACTTGGTGCAGCCCCTAAGCATGCTTTATAGCTTTGTGTATTCATTGACAGTGTAAAGGTACAGACTCAATGCTGTGTGGGTTAATATTTCACCTGACAAGCCAAATTGGCTTCCAAAATTTTAAAAGTTTTCTGGGGGAGGTCAAAAATTTCCCTGGATCCCTGATGCCGAAGGAAGGGAGAGTACTCCTTAATTCCTATACCCCGGGCTAGCCCCCCCCCCCCCCCCAGAAAATATTGTACGGGCGCCCATGATTTGGTCCTTGACATATTAAAACGTTGCTGCCAATTATAGTCGGTTTTCTCTATATCTGCCCTTTCTTTAACCACTTATCTCCCAGTAATATCTCACTAGCACTCTCATAAATAAAAAGCCAAAACTGTATCATCAAACAGCAAGAAGGAACGTGCTATAACCAGCAGCAGCATTCATTGAACAGCAGAAAGAACTGATTGCAGTTGATACAAAAACAGTAACTAAACATTTAAGAAAACAACTAAACGCAAAAAAAGAGCAAAGCAAACATATTTTCAATTAGAGTTTTTAGCAGTTTGTACCCTATTAATGGTTTGTTTTTCATTTTGTATTACTAGGGTATACACAAACCTAGGGTATTACTATTGTTTGTTCATTCAGCAATAGGCTGCTCAATCACAATCAATTAGTTTTGTGTTTGTTTTGAATTTATAAATATGTGAAAATGTTGTAAATTCAAGTGTTTTAAAGAAAAATGTTTCTATAACTTTGAGTGTCACTGGAGTAAATGACAATTTAAATTTCTAATCTATGAGACAAGAATAGTTACGTCATTGTCGTTTTAAGTGACTGTTTTTATTTGACCCCAGTCACACTGGTGTAGGACAATGTCTACAATGCAAACAATTTTAATTTGAAAATAAACAATACACCCCATATTGTATGCTCTGTGGTGTTTGGATTCCATAATGATAGATTAAAAACATTTTTAGTTGATTAGTTACAGTAGATTACAGGGTAAAGTTTCTAAATTACTTTATTTCAGATGGAATCCTGTAACCACACAAACTACAACGGATTTGTGTCTCTTGACAGTTTTACATAGAGAGTGAAGAAATATTTATGCCTGTTGAATAGTAGCATACAATAGTTACAATTGAAATTGTACTTGTGTATCATTCAGAAAACTCTCACATTACTCTATTTTTTATGAAAGCAAAAAACAAATTTTGTTGTAACTTTAAGGAATCTAGTTTCATCATTTTGGTAAGCACTTTATTCAACAGTCAGAGTTTCTTTCATAAACTGGAAAAATATTTGAAAATAAAATGTCCTTGTTGCTATTTGTTCCTATTAAAAAGGATAATAGTAGCAAATTTTTAAAACAAATGTTTACACGTTCTTTAAAATGAACTGTATAATATATTAATATGAGGTGAAAACGAGGTGAGTATTACTTATTGTGGAGATGTACTTACTTTCTTTGGAATTGCAGAAGTTTGTCTGATACTAGATCAGTCATGTCAATTCCCTTGCCTTTCTGTAGCACATCAGGATGTTTACGGCACATCAACCAACCCATATGCGAGAAAAAGAAACCTCTCTTGGCATTATGAGGATCTGCATTGGTCTCGCTGAACTTGTGGTGTACTCTGTGATCACGGGCCCACTCAATAACATGATTCTGTCAACAATAACAAATCACTTTCATGCTATTTCCATAAATAATGATTTATTAAATTTTAAATACAATTTTCTTAGTGATAATAATTTAGTTGTACATGGAATTTTTTTAAGTAGGGTACATAGGATTTTGAGTCCAGATTTAGCATACACATTTTTATGTAAAGTGTATACAAAAAGATATTTAATATTAATTTCAAAATGGCAACTATGTCAAATGTAAAAAATAATTTAGATACCACTAAATTTACATGAGAAAAAATAAACGGCAAACAAAAATTGGTTGTCAAAATTTACATTTCTTTTATGTTATTAGAATTTAAAAAAATTGTAATTATAATTGTTTAGTCATTAACTATGTTGCGTTTTTAGCCAGAACAAATTAAAGTCCATTTTGTTGTTAAAAGTATAAAATATTTTGGTACCTGTACATTTGCTGTAAAGTTAACAGAGTTATTAGGATATACAGTACAACCTTAAATATTAAAACAGAACTCATTTTGAAAATATATACTATAAAAAATCTTTTGGTCACTTAAAATACTATATATTTATTTGTACTTAATATCTATCTATCAGGTTCCCAAGTTTTAAATACTGTAATTAATCAAAAATAATAAAAACACAAACTTAAAAGATTTAAAAAAACTACAAATTTCTGATCTCGTCAATAATACAGGAACTTTGTATAATAAACTCATACATATATAAATGTAAAAAAGCATCCACCCAAACAAAATTCATCTTTGAGACAAATATAAAATAAAATATTTTAAATTATATTTCAGTGCTGAAGAAGCATTGTTATACAATCAACCCCGAAAACAGTATTTTTATATTTTAGTGATTTTTGTTGATTGGGAAATATTTATTTCTTATCACATTAATTTATACCAGTCAAATAAGTGCATAAGTGCTTATATCCTAAATGTGGCCCTGGTTCCAATACTTTTTCCCAAACTATAAATTTTATAATTTCACTAAATCACTTTCTCAATTCGTATTTCATATACCTCGACCTATATCAAGCGGTCCTTATAAATAATTTCATGTTTCTTTATTCGGTGTACATTGATATTACATACCTCAAAGGCAAGGGTGTTGAATATAACTAGTAATACACGGAGAGGAAATCTGGCTTTGTATGAACGATGGGCCCAAAGTCTGTGAGCTCCTGCAGTGATACCAAGGCCTGAACATTGGTACAGGAAAAAAGCTACAACATAATAAAAACACATTAGTAAACTCTAACTCTAAAATATTTAATTTATTACATGATATTAGCAAAAGTATTGTTTAAAATCACCAGAAAAATATGAGCTAGGACTATTTTTATCTTTTGAGGGTTCTTTTTCAACTTTTTTCCTGCCGGGCTACAGTTTATATTTAGACAGGCCCTTCCGCAACTTCAACTGCCAGTCTTCCTTGTTTTGCGCTGCCCTTTTTTTAGATTCTCAGACACAAAATTGATGACATTTCTGCTGTCACGCTATCCGCACCTTATCCTGAGACTGCCGTTCTTTTTTCTTATAAATATGTACTCTTCCACAACATTATTGGGACCTGGCTACGGCTTGCTACATTACCAGTAAAAGACCATAACATATCTGTCAATATCTACATAAAGGTCTGAAAGCTCTGCATTTGTTCATCTAAATAAAATAAATTTATTGAGATTTGTTGGGATCCGAGATAAACAAATTTATTCAACCTTTCACAAGTTATGAAACTTAAATGTTAAAAACAAATTACTATTTTTTTGTGACAGACAAGTGATAGTTGAATTGCTCAGGATAAAGGAACGCTTTAATCTTTCAAACTGAAATTTGACACAATTATAAAGCATACTAATAAAATATTACAATGAATTTTACTGTCATGAAGTAGGTACACAGATTCGTCAGAAAATATAATCCGGTTGTGGGGTTAAAAGGGTTTTTAAACTGGACCAGCTTTCAAAGATAGCAAAAATATCCATAAAAGCTAGCAAAAGAATAACTGATGCAAAGAAGTGTTATTTCAAGCTTTGAAAGCATATCTTTCAACATTAGCAAGGAATCTAAAAAACTCTCATTAGATCCATTTTGATCAGAATCCTAAGCTTTTAAAGACTAATACAAAGAAAGTGAAATAATAGCCTTTGAAAGAAAACATATCACTATTATTATCTGATCCAGTTAATTAGTGATCATTGGATTCAGTGTAGAACTATACCAACTTATTTGGAGAAGAAGATAATGCTAGAATGTAAAGCTTGGAAGATTAAGATTGGCCAGTTATGTGAGTAATTTGGGAAGATGAGATTTATAAGATGCTGCTGGAGGAAAAACTTAATTAACCAAGGTTGGGGTCGACCAAAGCTCAATTAGAGGGATGCAATATATTTCCTGAATTTAAGAAACACAAAAGCAGCTGCAGCAATCTGGCGCATGAAGATTCACCAAAGGGTTTTAGCACCGAAGAATTAAGTAGACCTAATTCATGAGGTCTACACATGCTCTGCAAGTTTTAGTTCAGTAACTTTAAGGATAACTTACCCCAGAAGAATGTAGGCCAAGAAGCAGATGTGATCATAAGATATCCTCCATAGAGAGCTGCTGCATGGAGGTAAACAAACAATATGACATTACGCCACACAATTTCTAACTTGTATTCTTTGCCAGGCAGTTCTTTAGGTTGATGTCCTTCAAAGGTCTCTACTTCGGGTATTCCTTGATCGATGGAATCATCCTCGAACAACACACCCGTTGGTGTACTTGTGATGTTAGGAGCCATCTCAGTCTAAAACAAATAATATTCTATTAATACTCCAAGTATCTTTACTGTAATTGTTCTATTGAAGGTAATAGGTATAGGCATCTCTCTCAGTACAGTTGGATCAACCATTCTTGGCACTTGATGTTTACGCACAGGCCTGGCTTGGAGTTGATCTATTAAAAGCTATTGATTGTAGGTTAGGTTTTGTTCTTAAAGTGTGCATATTACCTACATACAGGCTGGCATTGCATGTCGTGGCAATTGTCAATGGTTTGCTATTTCTACTGGCATGACAGTTGGAGGTCAGAATGTTTTATAAACTGAATTTTAATTAAGGAGATGCAGTAAGGTAATTTGTAAATAAATATTTATATTTCACCTTATACTATCCATCATGCGACTATGTTCGTTTAAGATTTACGTGTTTCGGAACTACCGTATGTTCCATACCATATAGTTCGTTTACGGGTAGCTGCTTTGTTTGAAACAAATAATATTTGATTAATAATCCAAGCATCTTTACTGTATAGTATCTAATAATTGTGATAGGTATATGTTCCTCAGTTGGATCAACCGTTCTTGGCACTTGAGGTTTACGCATGGGCCTGGTTTGAGGCTATTAGCACAGCGTAGTAAACCCACCTAGCGGCTTCAGTCCTGCACAAAGCTTATTTTATCACTGTGCTGAGTAAGGGAGTAAGAGAATCATGTAATTTATGATGGGAGTAAAAACTAGGTTTTTGAGCAATATCCCAAGTGCCAAGAAC
The DNA here is from genome assembly GCA_018207615.1 of Philaenus spumarius. Classification (NCBI taxonomy): domain Eukaryota; kingdom Metazoa; phylum Arthropoda; class Insecta; order Hemiptera; family Aphrophoridae; genus Philaenus; species Philaenus spumarius. The sequence continues at coordinate 114,921 of JAGFPH010000442.1, read as the reverse complement.
AAAAGAACAAGTGATTCAACTGTATATTGAATAGTCCTTGGATGGTATTGTGATCAGTGCTTTTTAGTTTTTATAATGAGAGGTTCTTAGTTAGGTAAAAATATACCTGAACAGCAATTGTGAGGAAAATTAAGAAGCCAGAATTTGTACTAGAAGCCTAAATAATAATGGCGGAACTATTATTGTGAAAATTTGATAAGCCAGCCATACATCACCCGTCTGAGAAACCAAGCAAGGTTAACTGGGTTTTTAATAGTACCGGTACTTTAATTGTTTGCTGTTTTTTCTTCTTTGGATTAATAAAGGATAATAAACACATGGAAGAAACAATGACAATGGGTCTTTGGTTAATTTAAAAATAAGACAGCCTGAAGTGTATCGTATTGAAATGTCACTTTATCAATTGAGACAGGTTTCTTTATTTATCCTATGAGGACAAAATGAGAACATAAAAAAGGCGAACACTATAGATCCCGGAAATTTGTACTCCAAATAACAGTGATAACCAAACACAACAGTATCATAAAATATTAGTTCTTGGTGTGTCGAAGTTTTGCCGCTTAGATCTGATTATTGGAATATAGGTACCTACGCGTTAATTACTTCTGTGTCTGTGTGCCAAATTTAATTGTGATACTTTATCAGTTTATCAGTTACGGAGAAAATTTACTGTGACGCACAAGCAAATGAGTGTTCCTATATACTACGTGTAACCTAAAAACAAAAACCAATGTGCGAGAGTGTGAACGAGTGCCTGTAGTTTAATATTGTACTTTCAGGAGAAATAAACCTATACATGGCAGTGACTTATTGTAAACAAACTGCTTCCTTTGAACTATGTCATTAATTAGTCCGTCTTTTACACTCGTTCATTCATTCTCGTTTCATTCACAAATTTCAAGGCCAACTAATGCTAAGCAGTTGATCTATTAAAAGCTACTGATTGAAGTGATTGTAGGTTAGGTTTTATTCTTAACCAAAAAAGTATGCATATTGCCTACGTAGGCAGGCATTGCATGTCGTGGCTATTGCCAACGGTTTGCTATTTCTATTGGCATGATAGGTCAGAATGTTTTATGTAAACTGAATTAAAATTCAGGAGCTGCAGTAAAGTGATTTGTAAATAAATGTTAAATAATTAAGCCGTTAACGTCATCTTTCATCTCAGTTATAGTATACATTACACATTACTATAATATACATGTGTCTGTTCGTACGCGTAGCTGCTTTGTTTTACAAACTTTTAAAATAAAGGTCCTTTACTAAATCTAAATACAGAACTAAAAAAAATCCGTTTAATAAAATTGTTTAGGTTTATCTTCTCATACTTAAAAAGAGAAAATAAAACATTTTTCGCCAATACCCATCGAGTTTAGAATCGACGAATGAATAGTTTAAATTAAAAGCCCAATTTAAAACAATTTAATTTGACACCTAGGTCATGAGTTGATAGCTTATATAGTCTTTAAACAATCCTGAAACTACTTTAGTACTTGATAAAGATGCTCAATGCAAATTTTAACGGCCATGTAAAAATTAAAAGTTTTAGCACATTTAAAGATATTTCCGAAAATGTTATTGAGACCCCAATCTTCCTTCTATAACATTTTGAAAATCCCACTGGTGCCAGGGATACTTCACATGAAAACAGCCTATCCAAAATTTTGTAAAAAAGTGTTGAAAAATATATTTTTTTGCGAGCTCTATGCAAACCAACTTAATCCTCTCGAGGAGGCTGATCGCACTTCTTAGGTTTATTATTAAGTATTTTTGTATTGTTTAAGCAACGATTTCAACAAAAAATACATTTGTGTAAAATTAATAATTATCGCTTAGAATATTAGACTTTTCCAACAAAAAATATAATTTTAATTTAAAAGTTGGAATTCCTTCATATTTATTAGTTCACAAATAACTTCTGAAGATGGAGTTCATACGAAACGCGCTACTTAAAGTAAGAAAACGCTAGGAAGAGCTACTATACCTATAGCAGAATGCAAATTATAGCAGAGATCCCAAAGTCATACTAATTCCACGGGTGGGTCTACATGATTAGACAATCCCCATATCTCCCAGATGTCTATGTACATTTCAGTTCATTTTAAGTGCTACAACGAAGGTCGTGAAATGGCAATAAATGTATCTTCTGAATTCAAAAAATTTGCTAACGATTCTAATTAATCATTACTTTTAAAAAGGACGGATACCATTTTTACATGTTTTACGAATTACCTTCAGTATAAATTCAGTTTTTCATTTTATTATTAAGCGGAGGTTACCCTGTCGCCATATTGAATCTGATTCCCCCAATCAGATACAGAATAAGTCATTTTTCCCCGTTAATTCGTGGAATAAATTAAAAAATTTGTTTTCATGTTGAAGTACTGTCATATGCGGATGTTAATACAGCAAATAACACAAAAATATGCTTAAAAGTGAAGGTATGGTTAGGTTATTTTAACATTGAAATTGGTTGTCAACTTCCAGGGCTATAGAATACAAGGGCTGGTTCACTTCTTTGATGTTGACGCTCGCCGACTGTTCCAACCTTCCTCTCGCCCCCCTCCTATGTGACGTCACTCTGGTACCATGACACGCCGTGTAAGCACCGCCAATGAATACTGGCACCGGTTCGCCTTAGCTCTCACGTGTTATTTGATATAACGTTGCAGATGATAATTCTTTAAAAAATTATGCAATACACACAACCACCTAAATTATATGTTTACCAAATTTGGTTAATATTGAGTAATTATTTTGTTCAGTAGGCCTACAAGTGTTAAAAGAAGGTATATAATTCCGCGAGATTTTCGCTTTTTGACGCATATTTAAGGCTAATTTTCTCGAAGAGGCATTCTACGAATTTCTTTAAAAAATTATACAATATACACACAATTACCTAAATTATATGTTTAGAAAGGTATTTATTTATTTAATGTTACGTTGCAGACGAGATTACTTTATGAAATGTTACCAAGACTATCACGTAGGCTAATATTGTCTGCAGCGTTACTTGAATATTCCAAGAAACACCTTTACTAACAAAATACATTAAAAAAAACATTTTCAGAATGACGATATATAAATAAATAAATGTAAAATATATAAATAATAATAAGAATTAAACTTAGAGTAGGTACCGGTAATTATTGATAACTCAAAATTTAAAAACAACAAATTTTAAGTAATCAGTTTCAAATTAAAATAAACATTAAAAATATTATTTATTTAATGTAAGAGTTGCAAGCCAGATTAGGCCTACTTTATGTTAAAAAGTTAAGAAAAACCTCAAGTAATTTCTTCTGCAGCTTTAAGTTAAAATGTTTTAAAAAAATCTTTACTAGCAAAATGCACTTAAAATTGTCAGAATAATTAGAAATAAATAAAGATATATATATAATATAGGCTACCTATATTTTATAATATTATAGGTTAATTATAATCAAATTTAAACCTAGAGTAATAAAATTATTGGTGACAAAAATAAAACATAATCTTAAGTTAAACTTCTAGACTAAATTAAATTGCTCAGTATCAATTTAAATTTAAATTTAAATAGTTCAATTGTTTAAATTGAACTATTAAAATAACTATTCCCTAAGGCAAAATTTCTAACTGAAGGAAAATTTCTATAAAGCAGTTTTTTTAAATATTTTATTTCAGCAGTAATTATTATGTCATGTGCATATCTGCATATAAGCTCCTCATTATGTGTAAGTATTTATAACTTTTATGTGTTTTATTTTATAAGTACTGTAGTACACATGTTTAATTAAACTGCAGTATGACATTCAAGTTTTGGTGGTTTATTATAATAAATACAACTATTTTCAATAATGTGGCACATTTTGTTAAATTTCGTATTTAGTTTTCAGAAATGTTTCAGAGAATCAAATTAAAAGTATGCTAACATTAGTACACTACATCGGTTTATTACTTACGAATCAGTTAGTTTTATTGTAACCCTGTCTTCTGCTTATATCTTTAGACTAATTATTGTTTACAGTCAACTTATTGCTTTGTGTAGTGTCAATACTAAAACTAAAGAAGAGCTCATCATAAAAATGTTACAGCTTTGCTAAGAAATTGAAATTATTGTAGCAGAAATACTTATAAGAAGCGTTGGGAATGGAGCAGGTGTTACCGCCGTGACGTCATCACAGTGGCAGTGGCGGGAACGCTTCCCTTGGCGGACTGGTCCAGCCCTTGTATTCTATAGCCCTGGTCAACTTCGCCGTTTTGAATTAAGGGAGTCGAGCCTAACTTAGTTGGTGGTAATGCTTAGTAATTTCATCCAAAACGACTGCGCAGGTTTTCTACGCATGACTAACGAGTGATTAGCTGTTCTATTATTTACCCCTAGAGTTGCTTTAAATGGAAATACACCTTCGATTTAGTTATTATTAGCTTCAATCAACAAGTTCAATTTATATAATACTAGTGAACCCGGCAAAGCTTGATTAATTTTAAGGGTAGTTATTCAATTTCATCCCTTTTATTTTAAGTAATAGAATTGAAAATGTTTCTATATCAATTAAGAATAATATTAAATACCAGTAATTTAAGCTTTATAGTTTGTAGGAAGTTAGTGGAATTTATTTTTATTGTACAGGGGTAGCTACCCCATTTAAATATATTAGTTTGTAGTGACCATGTTCTCTAAAGCATCCTAGTAATAATTTGTGTAAATTGTGAAATTTTAGTGAAATTAGTTGAGTAGTTTTTGAGAATATTGAAAAAGTACGTGTTTGGATTATTTAATTTAAAGGTTAGTTATTCCATTTTTTCATCTCTTTGACTTACGTAATCAAATTTAAAATAGTTTTTATATAGGTTACCTTAAAAATAATATTACATCATTTTAGTTTTATAGTTTGTAGGAAGTTAGTCCATTTAAATTTTATTGTATAGAGGTAGCAACCCCACTTCAACCCCTTAGACTGTTAGTAATTTTAACGTCTAAACACTCCTGGCAACGATATCGATAAACTGTAAAAATGTTAGTGAAATCGGTCGAATAGTTTTTGAATCTATAGAGGACAAAGAAATATTAATTTTTATAAATGTATGGAGATAGAGATTTCTCCTAAAACTAATACGCAGGTTTTTGTTATTGTGTTCTACATACTCCAGCTGATTGCATTGAACACATGTTTCCAATGTATTATTAGCTTAGTCGAAGGTTATGTTACTTGAAGATAGGTAGAATTTCTGCGCTCCTCTACTAAATCTAATTTCTGAGTAAAAATAAAATAATAATTTGTGAAGTGAAAAAAGAGCTTTAAACATGTTATGAACAGTATTTCAAACTTTAAATCGTGTTTCTAATATTAGGCCCAATTAATTAATAAAAATGTTCCGATAAATTCTCTAAACTATTTAGACCCTTAAAACTCAAAGCAAGAACAGTTGTATGTAATAAAATTCTGGACCTGAAATGAAAACTCTAAAAAGTGTTAGCGTTTAGGACTCACCTACAGCCAACTAAGCAGACACGATTGTATGGCTTCACAACGCACTATGCCTACTTTGCCAAAAAAACTCTATCAATCGTTTTGATGTCTGTTATCGGAACGACATCCAACCTTCAGTTGGAACGTCAGACCATTTGACCTTGCCTTCACATTTTGCGCTTCGCGTAGAGTGCAAACAATTTGCAGATAACTTATAAGACGTCCAATTATCGCTTTTTAGAGAATTTTTAACAAACAAGACTTTCTTAAGGCGACATTTTTCAAGGACATTAACACACTTCTGCTTTTTAAATTATTACAATAAAAAATATCGTGTTAAATAATTTCGAGTTATAATCTAACGAAAAGACAATATAAATCTAGCCTAGCTTTATAACAGCTATTTAGTTCCATTTAACAATGTTGAGTTTTAAATTGACAAATAATACAGTACAATCTACAAATTTTGATTCGATCTACATATATACCTTTTAATTCGAAATGAACTTCAATATTTACAAAACGTGTTTGTTTTAAACAGTTTAACAACGTTTTGTAATTTTGGTCCAAAGTTTAATTAGATTTCTAATATATTGAAGAAATGACTGCCATTACTGTACACAATTTAAGGTTTGGATTAGTAGAGGATGAGATAAGGGGTTACCAGTAAACATTGACAAAAACAGGATGTAAATTGTTTGGATCCGAAGGTTATCGCTATCCGGCCAGGGCTCTATTATATTCCGGAAAATTAGATTATAAAGAGAATAAGTCAAGCCTATGAATTATATATTAATATCATAATTTCGTCATAACTAAAATGACCAAAGTTCTAATTTTATAGTTAATTGCAACAGAAAACGTAAAGAAATTTTACTAACAATCGTTTTTTATGTATTTGTAAAAACGTCTAATCTCGAGTTTTTACAAATTTAATTTTTATACGCCAGCTCTAACAAAAGAATTAAATGAAAAAGACCACGGAACGAACAAAATGCGTTTACAAAAAAAAACAAAAAAAACAAAAAAAAAAAACAATGTATTTTGACAAAACAACTTAACTTTAAGATTTAAGATCAAGTTTCAATTGGATCTACAATGTTGTATCCTGCCACTTATCACATTCGCCATAACGTAGGAAATTCCATTGAAGTAGGATGTCCAGTTTAATTGAACGTTTTATAAAATAAAAATACATTTTTATTTTCTTACTATATACGTATAAATTTTATTAAGAAAAAACCGTTTAGTTTAACAATACCGTTTAACAATTTCATCTTATTTGTAGGTCATACGTGTAAGTACTAGTTCGTTTAGTGCAGATCGGCGATCTTCATTTTTTCAAGGGCGAGGTTGGCAAACAGCTGATGATAGAAAAACAGATGGCAATTTGCGTCAGCCTTTGTTTATACTACAGAATAGACAATAATTTTATTCTAAGAAACACTAACGTTTCAAGATTTCTATGCAAAACTTTAATGTATTAATGTTAGGTTATTGAATCGGTTCTTAACAGTAGCCTACCTACTTGAACAAACCTAAGGAATTTTACATGGCAAGTTTGAATTTTGTGCACAATTAAGTACACTTTGAAATAAATGTAAAAACACAATAAATCAAAAGTAATTCGCCTTTACAACTTTTTCAAGATCTATTTAGTTTCCATTCAACGGACTTTAGACTTTGCAGTTTGCCTTTTCAAATTATGCCTGCAACTGTGCCAATTTTACTATACTATATATGGAAAAAGAATGCCCTACAATCATAATATAGGGCCTATCTTTGAATTTAATTACAGATTCGGTTGTTTTAAATTACCTACTATGTGTCACCTTAAAAATTAGAGAGATTTCTATAGTATTTTACAAAATTGTATTCAAATTGTTTTTATTATAATTCCGTTTCTGAATTGTTGTAAAAGATAGAACCAAACTTTTGTAGAGTCCCTACGACGTTAAAAATTTCAAGAGAAAACATTTGAATTGAATCAATACTAGCCTACGGTGTTGAAAATTTTTATTTCGTGTAACTACTATCGCTTATCAATAAAACTGCATAGGCATATAATAATTTTATTTGGCATTCAAACTTGCTGAGTTAAAGCAGTAATTTCGAAATACAATAAATAATAAATAGAATACTTATTCAAAATGCATTTATAATTTATCGACATTCAATCATTTTGACGAGTAAGCGTATTTTTTAAAGATCAATAATTTTATATTCAATCTTTTTATTTAAGAAAAACATAAAAACACTTCAGATTTAAAAAGTAGGCCTAAACTAAATTCCAGAGTATATAACTCATATAACCTTAAAATGTAAGTGTAACCTATAAATGAAATACAAATTCAGGCCGAAACTTGTTGCAAATTTGACATTTTCAATAACTAATGCTAGGCCTACCTTAACTTAAAATACTTGATGTTTAGAAACGTAGACTATTTAACTTGTATAAACGACACACAACAACCTATCACTTATTTGAATAAGTAAATACTGTTTATTTTTTTGGTACAAATTCAAGGCCTAGGACAATGAACGGGACTGAGAGCCCGTCTTCGATTTACTGAAGTGTAGTGTGTAGTGTAGTTCGCGAATCCCGCGTGGCGTGATGACGTATAACGTTTCTGATTGGCTCCTCGAACAGTCAGCTGAGCTCACCTGATCTGCGCTCACTGACCTAACGCTCCTATCTCTTGGTTCTCACTCCACTTCCACAAGCACAAACTGGCAAACATTATTACATCATAAACACACGTGTAGTTGTTTCATTGAGCATTTTGGTTGGTTTATAAATTAATTAACAGTTTAAATTACTGCCTGTTTTAATGTAATGGTTTTTTTTATTATGCGTAATGGTAAATGCAGAACTTGCACAAAGCCATTTCTTTGTACATGATTATTATTGAGAGGTAATCTAATTATTTATTCTGTGAAGTAAAACAGAAAATGTCGATAAAATAAACCTTCTATTTAATTAATATGTAAACAACAGATAAAGCACCTTAGACAAATTACGATTTGACTAGTTTTTTGCAACCTTAAAACATCATATACTTATTTCTATAAGGGTTTTTCTGTTACGTCCCTTTTTCGCCGGTCTGACTAGTTTTTTGCAACCTTAAAACATTGTACCTAAATTAGAATTTTAATTGTGTGGTTTTTGCCCTCAAATCACATTTATATTAGGATGATTTTGTTCAAACTATCAAATATACGTTAAATTTTATTAAATACCATACTTGTTTCCCTATAACAAAATAGTTTTTTCAAGAGGATTTTCGTTTAAGAATGTAAATCTTACTTTCCCTCATAAAAGTTAGTTGTAGGCAACTCTGGGAAAATATACCATTGTTCCTTACACCAATGTATTAATGAGGTTATTTTGTTTGTTTTTGTCACTGATTCTGCTTTTCATATTTATTGGGAAATTAATACCATTCAATAATTAATTGCATTACTAGAGACTTATTTTTATAAATTACAATAAATCTAGGAATAAAACATAACATGTTATCTTCAATAAAAATATGGTTAAATTATATTTTATTTAATGTGTTATACAGGACTGAATCTAAAATGGCATATATATTATAACACAAATAAAGTAGTATATCGTGCTCATAAAAACCAAGACATTTGAAATAATGTCTACGAAATACATTTCTAGGATGGCTGTGCAAATTTTGGAAATCTATATATATTAAAAGAATTTGGTCAAAACCTATTTCCAATCGCCCAGCCTCTCCTAATGGACCGATTTTGATGATTTTTGTTTTAAAATGTGTCTTATTACCTGTAGATATGTCATCAAGCATTTACCGAAGTCCTAGGATATTAGGGCTACGCCCCAGTGGCCCTCAAAGTTTCAATGTTAATCTTATGGAAGGTCAATCTTAAGGAAGAAGAAGAAATATTTCTTTTGATTTTATCAAGGACACAAAAACAGCTGTTCGTATGAAAAGCTTAAAACAGCTGATTTTGATCAACAACTGATTTGGATCAAATCAGTATCAAATGTAGTATTACCTTTTTGAGGTTACATTGACAAACTAAAAACAAACACAAACAAAAATCAACGAAAAATGCTAACTATATTTTAATTCAATTCAAACATTGGTTGTTACAAACCTATTATATATAAAACAGCTAATTTGGATCAAAAACTGAACATAATCATTCACAGATATGTCAAGTCTTATATATTATCATCCGTTCAGCCGCTATTCACCCGAGAAGGAGCCCCGGTATACAATCCTTCAAATTTCCCATGTTAATCTTATGGAGATAATGTTTAATGAGTTTGAGTCAGCTGCCAAATAAAACAGCTAATTTATGCTCGGTCACCTATGTACAAACGAGCAAAAGATTAACGAGATTCTTTATCGAATTTTCCACCTGCGAGCGAAGCGAAGCAGCCATCTGAGGCCGAAGGCCGAGCCGGGGTTGGGACGCGGAGCGTCCAGGGGCAGAGCCCCTAGTGTATTTTGAATATTGACTAAACTCAAATTTAATGTTGTGAAAGCGTTATGTGTTTCAAATTTCAAATAATATAGTTTTATGTCACATAAGAAACAATTTATTCAAGAATGTATTATATAAACGATTATGCAAAAGTAATAATCATCAGTAACAGGTAAATAACCTAACAATATTGAATGGACTAGTCTAGAATATATGTTTACCGTAGCCTAGCATCTCATAGCCTACATTACTAATTAGGTAAAGCTTAAATAATACATTCTTGAAGGATAAACGTTTAATTAAAAGAAGAAATTTCTATTTTTTTCTAAATGTAAATTTAAATTGAGTAAAATTTAACAGTGAATTCTTAAAATTGTATCAACAATGAGGCGTCCGGTATTTTTGGTGAAACCTATTTTTCTATAGGCTAAAATAGGCGGGAACTAGTTACGAATCGGTGTTTAACTAATCATAAAAAAAGTAAATTATGAGTTATTACATTTTCTTGATAGAATTTATGAAAGCTAAAGAATTTTCAACTCATTATCTCGAAGAAAAACAGATGCAAAAATACTTCTAAAACTCATAAGTTATAGAGTTTTTAATCAAAAAAGAGTTTCTGTTATATATAGACCTACTATTATTATAGGCCAATCCTATTTTTTAGTAATATGTATGCACTTTTTAACTGTTTGTAGTCCTTCAGTATAATCAAGGAAGTTGTAGCGTACTTTTAACTTAGCATTACAATTTAATTTAACTTTTCTCCCAAAAAGAAAACTATTTATTGGTAATACTTCTCTGTCAGTCCGCTTATCAGTGTCATGGTCAAGCAATAAATATTTTGGTAATTTTTAAAGCTCATTGAATTTGGCATGAGTATAGTAAAGAACTCGCTTCCCCGCACCAAATCCGAAAATTAAAAGTGAAAAAGTAGTCGACAAATAATATTAGGGGAATCATGAAATGAATTGTGTGAAGAGGGGCAATTTTTGATTGTAGATTACTCCCTTGACATTTAATTTGTCATTGTGTTCTGTAACCCTACTTAGACATGTGCAAAAACAATAAATTTATAAAGTCATTAACTCAAGTTTTTTCAGAAATAAGAAGGGCCTACAGCTACTTGTCACTAGGGAAAACGTTGGACTTACAAAAATAGAAATACTACCAAGCTAAACCTGCTTTAATCAACGGTGATCGTAAAGGACGCGAAGCTTACGTTATCACGTTTTTCAAATCATTGCCAATTTTTGTAACACACACTATTAAACGTACACAAATGCAGATAATGAAGGTTACCAAACTATTTATAGAAGCTTGGCAAGATTTGGGAGTAGGCCTATTTGATAATCCTTACCACGTGACCTATCCGTTCACGTAATCACGTCGTATCAATGTTGCGCAACCGATTCTAATCTTTTCGCCAATTTAAAACGCAACTAAAGGGATAATAAATTATTGTAGGAATGTTATTGTTATGATATTAATTTAGCGAGATATAAAAGTAATGTTACAGCAAAAAAAGTAAGGTTTCTTTGTTTATTGATATTTAAACTCAAAACTATTTTTTATATATTGATGAATAGTAAAGTTTTAGTATTGTTAACCGGGGGCATTGTTAATTCATGCCAAGCTGAACTCGAACCCCAATAAAGCAAATGACGTCGGCGTCTTAATTAGGTTAAACGTAAATAAAAATTCGCCATTTTCGTGCCTAAGCATAAGCCAGCTAAACCGTTCAAGATAAACTAAAACAGTTAACGGGGAAAATGTTACCAGGGAAATATCTAACAATCGCGAAACTATATTTTCAGTCCCGTACACACTTGAGTATCTTGAGTATTAGTCACTCGAACTGCTAGGAGTGCAATGTGAGCCGCTTGGAATCGGTTTTTTGTGCGAGCTCAGAGGGAGGCGTTGAGGCTTAGTCTCAGTATTGGCAATGAATACAGTGTATTCATTGGTAAAGGTGATCGGTAGCTTAGTCAGATTAATCGTGACGAATGATTAGGACAGTTTTCGAATTTTTATATAGAAGCGACAGGCGATGATAACCACCCAGGGTTTTCGCATTTAAAATAATAAAAATAAAAATATATACATATATATAAGAGAGGCAATTTTCAGGTAAACTGGTAAAAAGGTCTAGTAAAAAAATAAATTTGGTATAATTTTATAATAGTAATATAGAGGTGTTTGAATTATGATATAGGTACTCCTTTTTATTTGTTTCTGTTTGATATTACCTGACATAAAAAACACAACATTGTGAAGATTAATTATCTGATTCTAAATTTACCAATTTGGTTGCTATGGTAATAAATCTAAATGTTTTCAAGAAACGTGAGTTGGTTCCGTATAGGCCTAGTCCTAACCTAAAATTAATTTAGCTTATTATCCAAATCAGCTGTTTTATTAGCGAATTTTGATAGGAAAGATGAGCTATTGCAGTGATCCTTATGGTCGGGAGTAGTCAATGAGCACCGATCATGGTCTCCTGAACACGTTTTGGAGTGTCATTAAAAATATTATATAAGTCTTATAATATGCATATAGGCCTATGTGTTCGCACTCTAACGGCTGTATTTTAAGTCCGATTTGGTACACACGTCGGGTGTCTAAGTCGCTCAGACTAGTTCGTTGTACACAAAAATCCAACAACCGGAAGACCGTTTTTTCACTAAAAGTAACTATTTTTTAGATTGTTTGTACTAGAATGAAACTTCTTTTAGGGTTTATCTAAACAAATAAATGTAGGATATAATTCTGAAAATTTTGTTTTTTACACTACCTTATAGCTCGCTTGGTTCCCCCAAAATTGATCAAAACTTAAAATACCATAAAAGTACTTGAAAATACATAAAATAAATTAGGGGGATTTTATCGTTGGTCAGCTTGGATTCAAACCACTGCGAGTGAAGTAAAGCAGTAAAACATCCGAGGCCATAAGGTCGAGGTACAAACTCACAAAGCGAGCGGACAAAGAAGCTGGGGTTGGAGGCTGAGTTACAAATAAATTCTACTAATATATTATACAATTAATTAGATACAATTTACTGCTTTTAGAATATATGCATTTACATTTTACGTTTACTTCATCTCTCAAAATATCTGGGCGAAGTGATGAAATTCTCCAAAGGTGAGTCTTTTTGAATTAATTTCATGAATCCACATCTTACTTTTTTCTTTCTCTTCTTCTTTAACTAACGTTGCAAGAAAACACATGTCTTCCACACTGTCTGTGTCCATCGTTGTATGTTTGATCACTGTCAAACCAAGACTGAATATCAGGTGCCCAAAATGGTAGGAACCCCGCCCCGCGTCGGTATCTGAGTGGACGAAGCTCTTCACGCAAAGTCAGCACGGCGCCGCGCCTACTCTACTGACCTAGTGGACGGCCAGCTTAACAACCCCGACGATGCATAGGTTATAACCGAATCAAGGACTTTCAGTCATCAAAACCTGTCTCTGTATATATTAATTTTAATCTGATTACTTATATTTAATGTTTTAATTTAGCCTACCTTTGTTATTTATTTAAATTACATTCCGGCGTTAGTGTATTTTATTATTTTACAATAGCAAAAACTTCATTTCTATGCTCATTCGGCCACGGTCTAAGAAGCAGCACGCTTGTCTTATGGCGTATCTTAAATGCGATTTCCTGGGCTGCGTATCAAATGCTCACACTTGTGTAGCAATAGCTGCGTATTTGACTGACTGCTTTCGGAGCAGTCGGTATGAGCGAATCTGCGTATCAAACATCTCCGCTAATAATTTCTTACGTGAACTCATGTGTTTACGCACATCTAAGTGTATTTTAAACAGCCTAGGAACCACTGAACGGCTGCTGCGTTTCCGGCCTACAAGAAAGCCGCAACGCATCTATTACGCGTCTAGGAAACCACGGCCTTATAAAGATTTAATTCAAAAAGTACCGGTAATTATTTGATTAGGATAAAACTTTGGAGTTTTCAGAGTGTGCCTGCGACGTAGGATCTTATTGAAAGTTATAATATAGGCTTTACTTATATATACAGCATAACCTAAACAAACGTCATTCAAACTTATGATCATATGACATGTATCTTTACCAGCTGATAATTTAGCTATCGTTGTCATAGTCATTTAGTAGAGTTTGTTGAATCAAGCATTGTGTTAAAAATGGTATTTACATCAGAGAAAATTTTACTATAGAATGCTATTTCCGCTTATATACGGAATTGACCGTGAAAACGGGCCTAGCCTAACAATTGGTTTCACTCGCCTAGGCACCATTATTGAGAAACTAAACCCTCTAGTGTGCGGTATCTGGAAATGGTATCCTTATATATAATACGTGAAGCCGATTTTGTAAACACAACTCCCTTATTTCTGGACCAATTTTAATGTTTGAGGTTTCAAAAAATTCGTCTCATTTCGTAGTTTTGCAATAAGGTTTTAGATGTCAAAAAATCTTATCCTTAATGGCGTGAGCTAATCTCAAAGGTCGGGTTTTCCCCATAAGATTAACATGGAACGAATTTAAAAAAAACATTTCTATATAAAACAGCTGTTTATAATAAGAAACAAACTAATCCAGTTGCTTTCGTGGATGTAAATAATTATGTTAATAGTAGCCTATTCAGTAGGTTATAGAAACCATCTTAATGTTAAACAGATAAAGTCCGATTCCCTTCGTTGGTATTTTTGTTCAAAGACAGAAAATGCCTCGAGTAATTATAGGTTAGGCCTAGAACGATGAAACAACTTCTTGAATGTATTTAAATTCATTACCATAGCAACCAATTGAATAAAATAACAGATAAAACAGTTGATTCGGAAGTTCAGCTTAGTACAAAATAATATTTTAAGTTGGCCTACACTGAACCAACACATGTTTCAACACACACAAACCAATAAAATCTTGCGTTAAGGAATTCAAAAATAAGAAAAAAATATGTTACATCCTAATTAAAAATAAGACATATAGTAGGCCTATTTATTGATAATACACAGTAATTGATAGTGAGTAGCTTTTTGGTTAGGTTTTTGATTAAGTGTACACCTGAGCTTTACTGGTTCTTTTAACCTTTATTGTAACATTTGTTATAAAATATACGAAATACTGTTATTTGATTTGAACATTTAACATTATTTACCATCTTAGTTTTGAGGTTACCTGTATTATTAATTCTAGACCTTTATTATAAATAAAACATAACATGGTTTTAGAAGGTTCCATAGGGGGTTGGCGTGCGGAGCACGCAGGGGTCTCCCCTAGTAAATAGGGAACAGGTTAGCATGCCTTTTGTTATGGACTTGAAATGTTTCTGCCCAACATGAAACTGGTCTCATAGAGGCTCAAGATTAGTTGTACAGAGAGGAAATAATTAATTGATCACCTTTAGAAACCCTGTCTAACACCACATGATAAGCACGTATAGGGTATTGTAAAACTAGCTAGTTTTACACAACAGCCACCATTGGCAATCTGCGTGATTGTGGCAGCCGAGAGAGGAATGGCTCAACCGATTTTTAGATAATGTTCAAGGATCTACGCAGACGCTAAATTGCTGCTTGGAATTTAGAGCGTAATGAGAATATCATAAAACATGTATTCTGTCACAAATGTGTAGAATTGTAGTTTATTTTAAAGCGGTAGGGCTACTAGGACTATGTAATTTTCCAATACATAATATGTATTTTTAAAAAATGTTTTGTGGATAAAGTTTCAGTGTCGTTCGTTTTGAGCCATACTATACTGTATACCGGTATTTAAATTTTTTAGTCAACAAAATAATAAAGTGAACAATTTCTTTAAGCGTTTAAAATTATGTTTTTTACTTGTAATTGTTTTACAAATTAATAATAACAGGTAAAAACATAGTTTACACGATAGTCATTCTGCAGCATTACCAAGTCAGGTGTCTATCCGAGGTAAGAATACTTTAAACTAGATATACTGTATAGCAAATGTTGTAGCATGATGTCGAAGTTAGTAACTCTAAGACAATAAAATTATCTATTCGATGTTTGTGTTGTTTACTTTATTCTTACTTGCACTCTATATATTATTATTGCACTAATGCAAGGCCTGCCGAACTTTCACAATTTTCTTATTACTCCGAGGGTCAGCTTCACGCAGGTAAATGAACTTTGACATCATCCCAACGTTAATGCTTAATGTTTGTACAAATTGATTGATTCTTTATTGTTTTGTTAATGAGGTACAATAATTAATTAAATTATAATTGACTATTGTCGTTTATCGGTGCAGGATGTTTGTCATCTCGAGACGTTTAGCTAAAAGCTATATACTTTATAGCTATATACACTTTGAAAGATGAACTCAAAACATCCAACTAGCCAAGATATGAAGCTTTATCTGAAGGCCACTGGTAAATTTATACTCTTCATTTTATCCCGTGTTTAAGTGAAAAACGTAATAGAAAGACGTATTCTTTTTCATTCCAACATTTCTTCCGTATAATGTATAAAGTGAAATTACTTTCGAACTTTTGAACTATAGGCCTATAGCTTACTCCGAAGTAGTTGACTGGGAATACAGTATTGTCATAACTAAAAAGTTCATATTGTTATACATTTAAAACATTTTAAAGTTTATTTTCTTTTTGTTTTATTGTAAAAAACATTCATAGTTGTTGAACGTATTTAATACTATTGTTATGTTTATAAAAATGTGAGATGTTTACGAAATAAATGTATTGTATCATTTTGTTAAAATGCGCAATAAAAAACGTTAAACGGTAGGTTTTATAAAAATTTCCAACCTTTAATTTTAAAACTATTATTATTGTAAAAAACAGTAATAGATAGACATACGTTTCCTTGGCAACAGTTTGGTTTATTTTTAAAGGTTAACAAGTACGAGGTCCATTAAAATCTATACTTTTGCCATCTTTACAACACACAAAAAGAAAAAAAAATCAACTTACAGATACTCCTAATTTTATCTGCATAGATTTAATTTCTATAGCATTGTCACCTGCCACGTGTGTCTGTATGTTCAGTGGAAATCATAGTGCGGTATTGTTTTTTTAAATAATTGAATGCGCATGTCATTTGAACGGATTACCGCAATGAACCATCAAAGTGTAACTATATAGGCTAATAATATTATAGTGAAGCTACGGACGAAATATAGCACAATTAAGTTATTTCAAGGTTGGCAAAACTTGGCTCAGCTGTTTGGGCTAAATATAGTCGCATACCTCCCACTCATCTAGGCGGTCATTGATATCGGTTGTTTTTAACAAATTGCAATTATTGTTTGTGTTTCCTTTTATTTTCGTTTGACCGCTTACGGCTCATTGAAAGAATCCTTGAAATTAAGAGTGTAGGGATAAATAAAGAAAGAAATTTACTTTGTACAGTATTTACAAACTCGTGCTCTGCTGCTATCGCAAAGTTGATTCTAGACTTGAATGAAGTTTCTCATGTACGTTTACACTTGTACACATGTATGTGTGAGATACTTGTTGAATTAACAAATCCAGAAACATTTGCTCACACATTTTGTATGAGCTTCAACATTTCCTCATACATTTTGTTTAAACATTGACTTGTGTGAGGTGATTATTAAAGCTTTTCACAACCAGCTGATTTATAATAATACTTTTTGTAGGCTAGGTTTCATTATGTTGTGCACAAACAAGGTTTCTCTTCTATCTAGAGACCTTGGTGCACAAATACGTTAATATTTCATTTTAATCTTTTCAACTTAAAGTTACTATGTCTAATTGGAGTCGGGAAACAACACTGCAACTAATTGAGAAAATTAGGGCTTCTAATATTATGGGATGTTAATCCAATGTTAAAATCTTGTGTGCAAGTGTAAATGCTGTACTGTGATTTAACAAATATATTATATAGTGATTTGGTACTCAAACTTCAAACTTGTGTCTCAACTCAAACAAGTATCTGACTCAAGTTGTCATACATGCGTACAAGTGTAAACGTGCCTTTAGATAAACAACAGATAAATGATCGTTATGTAGTCTTTATTTTTGTAGAACGTTTTACTGTAATAATAGGCTTACACACTCACGCGGTACACTTGACCAAAGTACCAAACATTTCGGTAGTCTACTGTTGACGATCCTTTTCATAGGACGAAATTAATTCCTTTTTTAACATTGTATAATCAATCTATATTCTTAAAGATTCTCTATTTGAATTTAATTAATTAATGTATTTAAATTGTAAGACAAAATTAAACCAATGTAGTCTCTGTAAACCTTAGGTCTACATATTAGTTAATTCATTTACGAACACTCACATACATAAGTGTTCTACGCAGGCCTTTTATGGACTTCCGCTCGTCGTTCTATCAGTCGCAATTGCGTTAGAATAACGACGTTTTTTTACAACCGGCTTTGAGCTGCACAAAACGCCTGCATAAAAGGGTTCTACGATAACAGCATTGAATTTAATTGGATCTTGAATTATGTTCAAACAACAGCTGGATTTCAATGCGTTTTAAAGTTACTAGGTATTAACATAATAGTTATATAGTCAATGGTATTAATCAACTACTGAACTAACGATGGCAGAAATACATTATATATTTGTAATGGGAACCATAAAAAAACGAATACAAAATTACTGCATGTCACATGAATGGAAACACTAGATATATTATGGGGGTTAATTACCTCACCTAGGGTACCAAGCTTTGATTATTGGAAATTTGGAAAATATGTGGATTAGGATGTTTGCAACAATCTACAAAAATGTATGTATTCAGCTTGATACCTTTTATCCGTTAGGCTACTAAGAAATTAAACTGTGCCGACACAAGACGTCGACGAATGTTCCTATATGTTCCGTTCACTTTATAGAGCCAGGACGTATTGTGAGTTACTTTTATACCTATCGATAATTATTAAAACCTCCTATTTAACCCCAAGAACCTTCAAACAATATTGTTTACCGACCACTACAAAGCATTATTATCAAACGTAGTTTCTGTGACAGATAATTCAAGGCTACAGCTGTAGTGTGTAGGCCGGAAGTATCAATGCAATGTTCACCAAATCTCATCCGTTTAATCTAATCTATCATATTGGCAGTGTTTCGCAATTGTGTAATGTTTCTAACTTAAAAACTGATTAAATGTTGAAATGTGTCAACGTCAATTATATTTTGGATTGTGTAAAAACTTGTCGAATCTGTCTACTTTTCTTCATAGATTAGTTGTGAAATCGCTTGTTGAGTAGCCTGAGTAGCCTACGTTTAGCCTTAGAGAGTTCACGTGTTAGTAATTGTTACTGGAGGGGTCGCACGGCGAAGCAGTTGTTGTTTTCATTATACATTCATGTCATAACATTACGTCGAAGGTATTGGTCTGTTTCGTGACTCAAACAAAATATTGTTTTTAAGGTTTCATACCATTTTTTTTAATAAATGGAACAACGTAACATTTTTAGGATCATTCGTCAGGTGTCCTTTATAGGACCTAGTGTATCAGAGGTCTTATAACCTCATTTTATAGACAAATTAAGCGAAAAAGTGATGAAAATTTATTTTTTCTATGACGCTGCTGCTGTATATGCCTATCTCAGCTCCGTCATTGTAAAGGTAACTGCCTAAGTTATCTACAGAATGTGAACAATATTTCTCCGTCAGTAGACGTTTAGGTTGAGAGAATACACATTCAAAGTTGTATTCTAAATATACAAATGTATTTATAATTTGTAATGACAAAGATTTCGATTGGCTTCTTTTTACAATTAAAACTACAATGCAGTTGGGTACATTTCTTAGTAAAGATCAATTTATGATAACTGAAAACCCCAAAGTAATTTAAGGCTGATAAACATGTTTATTATTGAAGATGTCTATTGACGTATTTTTAACTAGCGAGTGAGAATATTAAAGAATAATCATATGTTAACATTTTCAGAAAAACATTGGTTTACACAATGTTGCAACATCCTATATTTGGTAAACAAAAAGAAGAAGAAAACGTCACACCGTGTTGTTAGCTAAGGAACGGACCACAAAGACGTGTCGTCCGAAAATATTTCGGTAATCCATATTACAATTTCGTCAAAGAGTGGTCTTTCGGCAGTCGCTGAGTCAGAAGACGGCGACCTCAAAGTTGACATTCTTACTCTAACAATGACAACCAACTGCAAGGAGACGAGATTCGCTCGATTTTGTGCTGGGTCATTCACCCCGTCCCGAATACCGTCCGGGATTCCGATATTTTATTGAGTTCATACCGTTCTTCTCCTGGTAGAAGCTATCATTATTACCGAGTTTTGAGCTTAATTTCAGGAGTAAAGAAGGCTAATTATTGCCAATTTGCTAATTTTTGAGACCTTTAGTAACCTGTTGTAAATATACCAAATGCTGCGTAACTCAAGTATGTACGAAGTTCTACTGCCAGAACACTTCTCCTACAGTAAACGATGACAGACAAAACAAAAAGAGACAAACTTCAATAAATGAAAATAATTTTAGGTTGTGCCTCACCTGGACCAATGTGACTGAAATTAACCGTGTTTTAAACTAGAATTTGGCCTAACATCTGTTTCACTAATATTAACATTAGTCATAATAATTAGTTTGATTCGACGAAGGACTCGCTATAGACATTGAGTTTTGCGTGGTAAACCTTCCTGTACCACACAAATCTGAAGTGAGATGTAAGACTCGGTGCTAGGCTTAGAGCATCGATTTATTTCCATTCCACCTTCTTTGACATATGGACCTAATAAACATTGAATATGATTTAACTTTTGTTTTATTTATAAATCATTTTACCTTGTACTACAACAAAAATCACGAAAGCCAACTGACAGTGTTGCAAGATTCATCAACATTAATCACGAAAACTAACCGACACACTAACACAATACATTATTATTATTGAGCTTGACTTTTTTAAGATATACTTTTTAGTATCGAACTTGAACACAACTTATACCATAACAGTTATAGTTTGATTATTGTAGCTCGTGCAACAGTGAAGATGGCGACATTGTCGCTAAAACTCATTTGAGTAAATAAAAGTATTGGTTGTAAGATTCTGAGTTCAAGTTTTATTCTACCAAGTATCTGAGTAGTGTTGCCACATTCATTGCCACCATTAATTACGATAGCTAACTGACATATTGCCAGATCCATTATTGACATTAATCACGAAAGCTAACTGACAGTATTGCCAGATCCATTATTGCCATTAATCACGAAAGCTAACTGATAGAGTTGCCAGATCACCACAATAGTCACAGACAATGTCCCCACGGCAAAAACATATTTACGATAAATCTTTTACTTTTCTCTTTTGTATTTAGGCTTACAAGCGTGTAGGCATTGCCTATCGAGTTTTGGAGGATTATCCAAGGCTAAATCAAACTCTATGGCAAATTCTTATCAGAAGTCGATGAAACTTTGACTTAAACATTGCCTTTTCATAATGCGTTTTTGGAACGAGATTTGTCGTTCTTCGGCCTTGTATTGCTCACACCGGCTGAACCATTAAATATGAACCAAAATAACAGTCAGAATTTATCAAATTAGGTAGGTAAAATTGTGTTGTGATAATATAGTTGTTCTTTGTTACGACTTAACCGAAAACAAATGTGATTATGTTAAGCAGTTAAGCATTGACTTTTTATTGAGTGATCTGGGCTACTGAATCTGAACTCGGAATTGAAAAATAAATATCGAGTGTGAACAATGTACATAACCTAAAAATATAATAGATAACTGCGGTACATTCACTGAAAGTATTAATCTAGAACATGAGGAATTTCTTATTCTTTTTGTTAATGTCGATTTTATTTTATCGATAATGTCCAGCCGTGTAGAGTGAGGTTAGGTTTTTTTTTGAAAATTCGCCAAGTGTAAGCTACATTGTACTCGCTTGACGTAGACGGTAACAAGTTGCCAGAAGTAAGACCTAAATACCTTAAACAGCTGTTCTTGCCAGCTGAGCGGTGTAGAGATAAAAATATAGAGATGAGATGGTCGCCAAACCCAGTGAAGTAATACTGTTCAAAGATTTCCTGTGAGGTAACTAGAGGTAAATACCTCTACTGAACGTGTTCAGTACTCTATCTTATTTCAAGTAGATTACTACTAGTAGGTAATTGTCAACAGCTGCTGGCCTGACTATGTTCATATTTATCTCCTCAAAAAACACTTCAAGTTAAAAAAAAAGAACGCCAAGAAAGCTCCATAAAAAAGGAATGATATCATAAATAGGTCGCCAATCTTAAGTATATATAATATGTACGAGTAACTATATTACTGTAATGATAAACTAATACTATTCTTTGAAACAATTTAGATTAGCAGATTAAAATTTAAACGAAGAATTTTTCCGCTACAATGAATAATATTCACTCATGAAATGAAAATATAGGCTAAGTTTAAGAAGATTTAAATTAAACTTTTAAAAGAAAATAGGCCTATAGTAGAAAATATAGAATGTGGTGCCTTCCTCATTTTCTCTCATTACATTAACATTAGTTTACTGCTTTCTTTTTCTCATTTTTTCACCTCCAACTTTCCACTCATTGGCGGGGAGTACTGAATTTGAGAACTTAAATTACCTTGACAATATAATCATAGCATAAATAATTTACAAAATCATATGGCTAATATACTTAGGCTATTCTAATGTACCAATATAACTTACACAGGAAACACTATTTCGTCGATATTTTGATTTTCGTCGCGACTACTTATATTTTTTCTTGGACAATAGGCTATTCATCTCCATTGAAAGGAGGTGTGTTTAAAGCCATCACTGAGCTCTCTATTCGAAATGGTGAGGTAATTATTGGGTCGGACAGAAATAAGCGGAAAATATGAAAAAAACATGAATTTTTTTATGATTATCTAATGTTTTTAAAGGGGTTCAGTTTGGCCTAGAAAGTTGAATGAAAGGTCAAATCATCTCATTTTTCACCAAATCATTTGATTTTGAAACAAAATTTACCTTTTTTTTTTAAATTTTAAATGGGTCTGTTTAAGTGGACAAATAACTTAAATGGTAGCTAAGTTTACCGTACGTATATAGCACGACTGTTTTTTTCTTGACGTTTCGCAAAACGGCCGTTTTGCTTGATAGTTAACTATACAGGCTGTCGTGCCTCATTTGAACACGTGAAGAATTTTGAGGAAATATTTTTTTTTTTTGCTAAATTGCAGTGTCTCAAAGTCAAACTTATAAGGTTGGGAGTGGTTTTGAAGAAATTTCAAATGCAAATATAGGTCGAGTGTTATAAATTATTTTTCCTACAGCTACTTAATAAAGTGCGTTTTTGCACATTCACTGCAGTGCGCAAACTAAACTACATACCTCTTTGTTTTACTTTACCGCACGGCGCAAAGTCAACAGCTGAAGTAGTCTATGTTTTGAAAATTTTGATTGTTGTGGAACTAACCTCTGTAAACACGTTTTGTTTAGTAAAATAGGTCTTTTTTAAAAACTAAAACACTAATTTAAAATTTAGCTCTAGGAAAAACGTTGTATGTATTACGGGTGTAACGTTTAGCCTACTTAGTCACCCTCAATAAACTTAACGCTTCAGGCGTCAAATATTTATCTTGTGCGACAAACTCAACTTTGTACCCTAGATACACAAATAACTATCAAAGGTCTTTATTTTGTCCTTTTTCCAAGTGGCGGTTCTAAAGTATACAAATTTGGTTTTTGTAATTGCTATTACTGAACGACTTTATTCTCAGAAACTACATTTTCACTGATGATGTATCCTTAGTTTAGATGGTAGATCATATTAAAGAGCTCTCAAATCTGAACATGATTTGTTTTTGAAGTTGTTTATATATCTCCAACCGTTTCAAAATGGCAACAAAAAATGAATTTTAATTTGTTTATTGCCATTACTCGTATTGCAAGTTTAAATATACATTAGTCGTAAAAATATTATTAAAATCAGAAACATTATAATAAATAAATAATAATTAAATTGGCATAAAGGTTGAAATAAAACAATGTTCTACGTTTTGGTGAAGTGAGTGGTAAAAACGCCTTTTCTACTGAGCCAAACTGTTGGTACTTATTTTTAAAATTAAAGTTATTTATTCTTAGAAGAGCCAATAATATTTTTATGAAAAATGAAGTTTCAATGCATTATTTTTTATAAGATTAGACTAACACTAGGCTAATTATTGATTCATGTTTTATTAATGAATGGTGAGCTGATTTTATTACAAAGAAAAGATGATTCTTTGTATATTAACCGCACAACTGTTTCTCAGAATTTAAATATTATTAGAAATAGCAGATAAGAAAATTAATAATATAATTAAAAATTACCTAAGTAATATTTTTTTAGTTTTCGGTGACTCGTTTTGATGACCTTTAACACCTCTAAAGTTCCATATAACTTCGTAACAGCATCAAATATATCATTGGCATTAACAGCAGATTTCATACTTAAAATAATTAGGTCTGTCATCTTAAAAATTTTAATTAGACATTTAGGCTAATATTTTGTATTATCTTAGTTTTGAGGTTATGATTATTCCTACATTTGTATTAAAAATTATAAAATATGAGTGTAGAGGATGTAAGGGATTTTTGGCAGGGGCGTCCCCTAGATTGTTTTAAACGTTTAGGAGAAAAATGATATAGCGATGTTTAATAAAATAATATTGCATACCTAAAACTCCTACTGTAATAAAATATCAAGGATTTCCTGTAGTATCAGAATATTACAATATTTTAAATGATTGTAAATTAATTATCTAAATAAGTGCATTAATATAATATACATTTACATAAGCTTACATTGTATTTTTTGGGAATTGGTATATAATTTCATGGTAATTGCTTTTTCTCTACATCATTATAGTAGGCCTACACATTCTGTAAGTCTGTACGAGTTGTGAAGAAGTAATGTAATATAATATACAGTATTAAGTTTATACATAGCTACCTTCTATGTACCTTGCTGTTAAACATTGAGTAGGCAAACATCTTTTCTTATTAATTACCTAACAGATTTCCAGACTTTACACATTGTAGTTGTAGAAATTTCCTGATTAGTGGTGACTTTTAATCACCCACACCAATATCAAATACAGAAAATTATTGTTCTTGTGGTTTAAAATAAATTGGTATTGCAAAACAAACTTTGTTAGAAAATTCGAAGAGTTCCTTCTCGTACATGGAAATAGAAATATTGTGTTTTATAGTAAAATTCAACTCAGAGTGAGGCGGAAGTTCAAGCCTAATAGTTCTTAGTTACATTAAAAGCTATGCCATTTAATTACTCAACATTTACCGATTTACTTCAAATTTGGTATCAAAATAAACTGAGGACCGCGATACACAACGTTATGTGATTTATTTTTATATTTTCTTGTTATAAAAAAAGTTTGCATACGCTACTATAAAAAAGTAAAATTCAGGTAGGTGTGGAGCGGAAACCAGTCGACCGTGCTGACCCTCCGTAGGCTTGAACTTCCGCCTCACTCTGAGTTGAATTTTACTATAGTTTTGCAGGTTTTTCGCAATTAAATAGATTATTGATAAACCCCTTTTGCACTTGAAACCCTAACACATAATATGATGAACGTAAATGTTGAGTTACGAGTTCATAAATAAGTGTTTTTGGTTTTAGAGAAATGTGCCCTAATATTGTTTCTTTCTCTGTATTCGAGGTTATGGCTGGAACACACAAACGGTGTTTTTTCGTCGGCTTCGGATGAGTTACTGTCGCCGCTCATAAAATTTAAAGTGTTCACACAGGGCGGTAAAAGATCATTGTTTCATAAAATTGTCAACAACACATAATTTCAAAGTAAAAATATTAGGTAGCCTAATATTGTATATACTTTTATATAGTATAATATACCCTAAACATGCTTTGAGATCATATCTTTAAAACAAATGTTCTAAAGTTACACTTATTGTTACAATTTGCCTAATTTCTAAATACTATTTCTTTATCAAAAGTAAGACAAATCAAGTCTAAAAATAGTAAAAACCCTGTATTTACGGAATAGGTTTAAAGGTGTGTATAAAAGGATTTAAAGGACAATAACATGTTCAGAAAGTATTTTTTAAACAACTCTCAACCTACACAATAAATATATAATAGTTTTATAAAATAAGTTTTATGGTTGTTTTTAAGTAACGATTTTGATAAAATTATATTTTCAAACCCCAACGGTTCTTAAAATACATATTCCCGCGATTACGGGCATCATCAAAATTTGTCTAATTTCAAAATGTCATTCCAATACCTAAATAAAAAATACCAAAAACAAGATAAAACTTAACTTTATGAAAATAGTTTTACAAATTTACAAAAAAAGATTTGTTTATTGGTTTGACCAAACACCCACCTACCAATTTTCACAAAAATGTTCTGTACAGTATTATTATAAAAAAAAAAACATCATTATTATTTGATGATGGTTTTCAGTAAAAATACAACATACAATTACAAAATAATACATTTTTTTTTTAATAAGATGTCAGTTATATTTGAGTAAGTTCTTAAAAGTAACAAAATAAAACGGGACCAGTACTTTTTGTTTTGAATGCTCAGAAAATTCTCCGAGGCCAATTACGAAGCAAAACCTCCTCCTGTTTACGAAACTTAGCCATTGGCCTAATACTAAAAACTGATCAAATTAAGCTTACAAATAATTTAAAAAAGTAAATTTAAGAAATAGATTTTAAAAAAAATATTAAAGAAAATTTTTAAGAACATACTGGGCATCTTGAAACTACAGTATTATGTTTTTTTTTCAAAACAAATAAATATTTTGACAACTTAAATTTACAAGTACAGTAAGTATTAATTAATATTTTTGAAATTATAAATAAGTTTTGTTTGACTCTAAAAATTTACCTTTGTCTAATCCAAAACGGAACAACACTGATACACTGGGCTCACACTTTAACACTGACAGGGGTAGCGGTTGCTACAGACAAACTGAAGATTGATGATTTCTTGAACACTTGCTATATACATAGACATTACCACGCGCTGTAGGCTCTGTGAACCACGTGACACGGCGTGACCTGCGCAAACTATCCACGCAGCTGATCAGCTGGTTTGCTAATCTCGAGTTGTGGCATCGTGGTCCTCTGGAGGAAGGAAGGTCGGGAAGTGGGAAGTGAGAGACAGCGTGGATTTTGTTTGATTTTAGATAGGTTTCGAAGGAAGTAGGAGGCTGCATGTTGCAGTCTTTAAAGGCGCGCCTTCCGGAAAATATCTGCAGTTTTTTGTTTCATGATACCTAGACCGTAGAAAACTATGACTCTAATCGGGTAGGCTATTGTTTCGATGTACTGATTGCTCTGGTTTGATAAAAGGTGTTCCCGTACCAAATTACGTCCGAGTAAAGTGGCAATACAAATCTTTGGATATAATTACAGTAATAGCGAAATGTATGAGAATAGGGTCTTAAGAAACGTAGGATTATTAATTTATCTGCTTAATATACGAAAAGAAGAATTTATCTTAAATTGTAGTCCCACAACACTATAACAAAAGATATACAGTAGGCTAACTCTAATCGGGTAGGCTGTTGCTTCGATAGCCATCTTAGCCCATTTAAAAAGTGGGATATGACCTCAGGAAATGCCACTCGGACCAGACCATTTGTACTATGTGTTTTTTTGGGTCGCTGATTCCGAAAATCGGGTTCCCGCGGTTCTAAAATCCCAGCGTCACCCCTAAAAATACAAAAAAACACCCTTTTTAGGATTTTTCACAACAACGTTTATAACACCTCCAAATAATGCTATGGAATGCATAAACTATGATTAAAATTTAGAAATGTAGTAGCCCGATAGAAACCGACCAAGAAATGCACCACAAGGGATCATCGTAGGGGGTGAAACCACTCCTAATATGACGGAAAATAAAATGTTTCATCTACTTTTTGGTGGGAGGTAAAATGAACGGGGTAGTGAACTAGGCTATCTGAGTAGTTTTCAACCCCTTGGGGGTGCAAACCATCCTCAAATTGCGGTCAAGTTCAGGGAAACATATAAAATGAGCTGAAATGAAAGCCTATTTTCCTCTCGTTAATTCTGATGAACATCTTTGGAGAGCAATTGTAGAACATTTTTTCACCCCCTTAGGGGGTAAAACCACCCCTAAATGTACAAGAAATTGAAAAGTCCCGGAAAAAATTGTCTTTTCACTTTTTAATTGGTGTCAAAGTGGAAGAGATCTCAAAATTGATTCGCATAGTTTCAACACCATCGAGGGGTGAGAACCACCCCTAAATTTTTCATCAAATACAGAAAAAACTGAGGAAATGAGTGCCAATACATACTCTTTTTAGTTTGGAATACTTTTCTTGTATACTTTTTTTAGCTTTATAAACGAAAATAGGCTTTCATTTCAGCTTATTTTATCTATTTTCCCTGAATTTGAACGCAATTTGGGGGTAGTTTGCACTCCCAAGGGGTTGAAAACTACTTCAGACAAACTTATAAACATTTTTATTTCCGTGATTTCCTAATTTTTTGTCAAATTAGGGGTGGTTCCCCTAGGGTGAACCTTTGTGGTGCATTTCTTGGTCGGTTTCTATGGGGCTACTACATTTCTAAATTGTAATTATAATTTGTGCATTCCATAGCATTATTTGGAGGTCATAAACGTTGTTGTGAAAATCCCTTAAAAGGGTAGTTTGTTGCATTTTCAGGTGTGACGCAGGGATTTTAGAGCCTCGGGACCCCGATATTCAGAATCAGCGACCCAAAAAACATAAAGTACAGGCGGTCTAGTCCGTGGGGCATTTCCCGCACCGTTTTCGAGATATTGACGATTTTTGTGAAAAAATAATGAAGAAGCTCCAAATCGGTGCAATATAATCGAAGCTGATGAAACACTACAAAATGGAAATTTGGTTTGAAATAAATGTACAAATTACCAGCTCTCTAGCTTTATGGGAAGTATAATAATTAATTTGTATTGTTTTAGGGGTTGTTATCTCATTTTTAACCCTAAGCAGCATGTGAATAAAAGGAAATATGGTTTACATTGTATAAATGTCTTGTAAGAAATAAAAGTACCAATTTCCAACTCTCTAGTTTTATGGGAAGTACAATAATTATTTCGTATTATTTTAGGGGTTGTTGTTAAGCCTTGTCCACACTTGCAAACAAGAAACAACAAACTGTTTGCAAACAGTTTCTTGTTTCATGTTTGTCTACAGTTTTCAAATTGTTTCGCAACTGTTTGCAATCTGTTTGCAAGCAAATGTTTTCATTGATTTGTGTCCACACTAGCTAGGCAGTGTTTCTCGAGATGTTGACTGAAGAAGACGTTCTTCTAGCTTGTGCTAGTTTATATTTAATTCTACACAATGAGGTTAGCTTACCTAGGAGAAGACGATGGTAGACTCGCAGATTTCTTGAAGAAGCTCCTTATTACGGTCAAAACTTACTGTCTGATTTAAGGCTTGAAGATGGTGCAGGTTTCAAAAACTTTACTACTATGACTGCGACCGATTTTGAGCCCCCATTTCTGCTGCTATTCGACCAACTGTAACTTTAAGATATTTAGCAAGTGATGATTTTTTTCACAAGTTTGCAATATACATTCAAAATAGATCATTTACCGAATCATATGCCTACAGCTGCGATTTGGATGCAGTTTTCTGCATCGTGTTCAGAAAAATACCAGGAACAAAGTCTACATACGACCAGTTTCGGGAGTAAGCGGAAATGCATCGCGAGTGCATCATTTTTTGATACCTCTAAAAATGGATGAAAAGCCGTGAAAATCGGTACTCGGGGTTTTTTGAGTGCGCTGATTTCATTTCTGACCATACGAAATGCTACCGGTGCACC
>JAGFPH010000442.1:45856-67166 GCA_018207615.1 Philaenus spumarius | reverse complement strand
TGTGTACATCTTGTAAGAAACAAATGTACAAATTTTCAGCTCTCTAGTTTTACGTGAATTATAATTATTAATTTGTATTGTTTTAGGGGTTGTTATTACATTCTCACCCCTTACCAGCTCGCTACAAAATGCAACTATGGTTTACATTTTGTGTATATTTTGTAAGAAACAAAATGTATCAATTTGCACATTTTTGATTTTAATGGAAGTGTAATAATAAATATTTATTGTTTTAGGGGTTGTTTCAACCCTTAAATCAAAATGATTTATAGCCTGTGTCTTATTCCAGGTCACGATCTATATGTGTGTCAAATTTTACACAAATTCATCCAGTACTTTTTGCGTGATTGATAGTTCAAACATCCAAACTTTCACATTTATAATATTAGTAGGATAGGATGGGTAAATTTTGAGACCTATTAATTGATGGTTCTACAAATCTTATAGTTAATGACATCCTGTATTTTCTGTTCATAGCCTAGATATCTGGACCTTCGATACCCTTCAAGTCTTCAACGATATTATATCCCCGCAACCCCACTATATTATAACCACTGTCAGTGTGGATCCATACCTATCCTATACCAATAGTTAATTACTTACATTATTATTATTATTACTAAGAGGTAGAGGGTTTTTGCCACAAATATTAAACTTACTGTAAGTCACTGATAATTTTGTATTACAATCGCATACAATTTTACAAACAGTTTGTACTATAAATCAACTTAATTGTAGGAATATCTTTATTTTTATCCTCTAGCATGACTCGGACTTGTTTTGAAAGCAATGAATAAGTCTTTTCTCAAGTTCTGTACCTCTTAATGTCACTTCTCTTTAATAATCATTAAGAAATAATTGTAGGCCTAACCATGATTTAAGCAATTTATTTCTTGTTTACAATTGAATGTGTTAAGTTACTTCAATCAACATTACGTTGCAAGTTATGATTACCCTTCAAAGCTCTTAACTTCAGATGACTTTTGAACTTTCGTAACTTCAGAGAAAATAAACATACAATTGTGTTTATCATTAAAAATATTTATATATTTTTTTCCGCTTACACACTTCCTCAGCAAGGGATATTTAATTAAATTACAAGTGAAAAAACATAGACCAAGACCGGGAGTTGAAACCGGGACCTTTACGTTTCCGTCGTAATGCTCTGCCAACTGAACTACCCTGATCGCTCCAGATATTGGTCGATGTTCACTAAAACCGTACAAGTGAGATAACATCGATCAATATGTGGAGCGATCAGGGTAGCTCAGTTGGCTGAGCATTACGACGGAAAAGTAAAGGCCCCGGGTTCAACTCCCGGTCTTGGTAATATGTTTTTTCACTTGTAAATTTAATTAAAAATATTTAGTTTTTTAGAAGTTACTGGTTTTCGAGAAGTTTGACATTTGGGCTACGTATAATAAAACTCTACTATTTAAAAAATAAACTTTTGATATCCTTGTAAGACATTAAATAAAAATGCATAATATGCTATTTTTGAAGCTAATATTCTAAATTTACTATATAATAATATAATAGTGTTTTTTAAAACTATACAATGGCTATGCAATTTCTATACAAAGTCTGGTAAGGAAGCGCACAATTAATTGTGAGGGAAATAATTGAACGTAGAATGTTTGACTTATATGTAAAAAGGGATAATATACTATTGCACATGATTTAGTTTAATAATTTAAGAGTCTTTTATGCATTGTATATTTGGCAAAAGTACTAAAACGTCTTTTAACATCGTGTAATTGGCTTTAATTCTTCACTGAATTGAAAGAATCTTGATTTCATTAAAGACGAAATGAAATCAATGTCATCTCAGCAAACGAGCTTAATTTATTTACGAATATTGATTCAGAACAATCACGAACACTGTTGAACATTGACTAACAATGAACTTTTAGTTTAAGTCTCTGTCTGTTAAAAACTGATAGACCCAGTCAACTGTGCACTTATAAATTATGGAAGTGTGTATACGTTGCACAGCTTAATCAATACATACTTAACCTAAGAGATATGTCTATTTTTATTTCATTTAGTACTGAATTATAAATTTTCTAAAAAACTAAAGCACCTATGTTACTTAGGAAAGTGTATTACAAGTATACAAGATAGGTTCAGTAATTTCTGAGATTATCCTGCACCTATCCATACAACGTAACATACAGACATACGAAGCAGATGAACGTGTTTACAATAGTTTACAGAAAGAGCTCTAGGAGTTGGGATAAGCCTTTGAATACCTTGAGGTACCTACGTACCTAATTGTCGACGAAACTCGTAGATTCACATATCTATTTAAACGCAATAGAGCAAGTATTATCAATTTCACTTTGATATTTTTAATATAAACAGAATTGAAACAATGCCAGTTGTAAAAAAGGCTTGTGTTCGATGATAGTGAGTCTTCTGTTTGACATCCAGCTGATGCGTGTAACATTACTATTCTGAATTCAGTGTTTAGATGTCATTTCACGCCAAGGTCGTAGCCAGGAAACCTTTTCGGGGGAGGGGGGATTCAGGTCAGAACCGGAGATTTGAATTTAAAACCTTTTAAAACGTTCACTGCTAAAGACGCACATGTGAACTTGAAACTGAACACTGTGAGAAGTGGCCGACGCACAGTGCATTGCACGCCAACCCCCCGTATTGGGAGTATTTTCAATACACAATGCATTGCGTGTTTTGTTAGAGTAAAATATTTTTGTTGAACCTTCATAGTTTTCTTATCTATCTATATATTAAAAGAATTTATGAAAACTTGTGGCAGTCAGTACGGCCATTCTATCCGGCCGATTTCCTTATTTTTTTTTAAATTGCAGGTAATCATTCACAGATATGTCATCAAGCATTACAAATCATGTATCTTTCGCCTTACAAACGTTATAATCAAATGCAAATTTCTGCTGTGTATTCCTTATAAGGTTTTTTTTTTGTTCATTGTCCACTTTGCGTTTGTATACCGTCCATCCGATTGCTTTGAAATTTTGCATAGTAACACAGGTTAACCATGGGAAGGTTTTAGGCCATTTACCGAAGTCCTAGGACATTAGGGCTACGCCCCAGTGGCCCTCAAAGTTTCAATGTTAATCTTATGGAAGAAAGATTTCTTTTGATTTTATTGATTTTTTGTGCTGCCTCGACAACTGCCAATGTTCCC
This sequence comes from Philaenus spumarius, assembly GCA_018207615.1. Lineage (NCBI taxonomy): Eukaryota > Metazoa > Arthropoda > Insecta > Hemiptera > Aphrophoridae > Philaenus > Philaenus spumarius. Next base: position 63,997 of record JAGFPH010000442.1, on the reverse strand, counting down.
GCACTCATGGAAGGAGGTCATAAGCGCGGCAGAGCTGATGCTCCAACTCCCCCTTCCACCGAAACACAAAGGAAGAGACCCAGACAATCTGATGAGCACGGTGCATCGACATCGGCGCAACCCGGATCTTCGTTTAAGGAAGCTCTCTCCTCTATCAAAATGGCAGTTCTGCCTAAATGTTTCCTCGAAGAAAAATTTCCGAGGAGCAAGGCACCACATTAGAAAATGCCATTATGGACAAGTTCGAGTGTCTGGAGGACGCCTGGCCCTGGGTTATCTTTCTAGATGCACTCCTCGAGCTACCAGGTGCGTCCACAGTTTGTGGATGGTGGCACGACCAGCAATGGTCAACTGCGTGATAAGTAGGCCTCATGGCCTAACGAATAAGCAGTCGCGGACAATGAGGCGGTAGTCATCTTACCCCATGGTGTCTACATTCGAAACCATTGGTTAGCTACCCAATCACATGTATGTAAGGTGGTGTAGGGAAGCAAGACCTAAATGCTTTCGACGATGACTCGTCCAACATGTCTTGGGTAACTTTGCCGACACGAGTACTACGAGTGGAGGGACACCTTTCAACCCTCCTTGCAGTAAAGACTTCCTCTGGGGAGTTTAGCTCCCTGATTGAGGACGTACTTCTTTCAGGGGAGGTCATCTTCCTGCCTGGTTGAAGGCCACTGCACCAGCCAGTGTCAGGGAAGCCTGCTCTGGGTGGTCGTAAGAGCATGCCCCGGCAGAAGCTCACAAGTTCTGCCCTTAAAGCTGCTAGGAGGCCACCCAATCCTATGTTCTATGGGTAACGGGCGCATCCTTCCGGCAGGGTTTGAGGTAGGGCTACGCGTAAGCGTACCTGACGGTGACTCGTCCAACTTGGCAGAGGTATCCCTGCCGACACGAGTACTACGGGGGAAGGAGCCCCACAATGTGGTAGATCACTGGACATTAACCAGTGCCTTCCACATGAAGTTGGTCTTGTAGGGGCAGTGAACTCGCTTTAATAGATAGAACGCCAGAAAGATCTCCTTTCCACACGAGTGGGTGTTGGTGTCAAGCCCACGTGGATCTCATACACCGCACCTATCACTTATTGTGTTAATCTCGACTCTACTGTCTGGAGGACGGCTCATACCCATTCTTCTCAGGCTCGTACATGGAGAAAGGAGCACTCATCATCTCGTGCTCCAATTCTCACACCAAACTCCTGTTGACGAAAGTCATATTCAGCATTAGACCTCTGGGCGAGGATGCCGAGCCAATCGTTGGTGACCGAAATGATAACCTTCATTCTTGAAAGGTCGGGAGTACAATGCTTGCCTTTAATCGTTTTTTGTTCCAGAGACATCACTGCAGTGATAATCGACTGGCAGAATGGGAAAGACAGACAGGGCCTAATTTTGAGCTCTGCTTACCTGCCATATGATGCCAGCACACCTCCTCCAATTAGAGACCTGAAACTCCTGGTGAAGGCTTCAACCGTCAGAAGGCAGCAGCTTCTGGTGGGGTGCGATGCCAATGCGTATCACCATCTAGGATGGGGCAGCACCGACACCAATACAAGGGGTTAATCATTATTAGATTTTTTCTTGTCTAATAACTTACAAATTGTTAATGTAGGCGATACACCGACCTTCTCCAATAAAATCAGGAGCGAGGTCATAGACATTACCTTTTGTACAGAAAATACAGCACATCTGATTAGGGACTGGCACGTGTCAACATAAGTCTCCCTGTCAGATCACAAGTACATAATGTTTTAACTAGGAAGTAGGAACATAAAACAAAATCCCTATTTAGGGATCCGAGGGCGACCGACTGGGAGTCCTATTCGGATCAGCTATCATCAGTACTCAGTTCCATGACGGGGGCTATTGCAACTATTCCAGACGTGGACCGAGTTGCCTCCTCACTTCAGGAGGCCAGGATTTATTGCTATCTGGATAACTGCCCTCTGCGATCTAAAACTGGTAGATTAAATACCAAATGGTGGTCTTCGGACCTTGGTCACAGAAGGAAACAATTAAGAAGGCTGTTTAAGCCTCCAAGGGGAGATGTGATTGGAGGGAGTACCACCTAGCTCTCACAACATACAACAAAGATATTAGGCAAGCAAAATTTGATTCCTGGAAAGCATTCACCAACAAAGTGAATAGAAAAAAGTAGGCAGCTAGACTGCAACAAGTAATGGCTTCAAAACCTCATAATCCTGTGGGCACCTTAAGGAAGCTGACAGGAGGTTACACTAAAACAGCGGAAGAGTCGCTCAAGGTACTACTTGAAACTCACTTCCCTGGATGCATAAATACTGACACTGTATAAGGTAGTCGAAGTCAAGCTGGAGATATCTCTTGGCCGAGGGCATCCCGTGCTGGCTGGAAACTGGCCAGAAGCATTGTCACCATTTCTAAACTAAAATGGGCGATAAACAAATTCAGCCCATTTAAATCACCTGGCGGAGACGGAATTATTGCAGGAAGGACCAGACTCCCTGATACAATGGATCTGCAACCAGTGTAGCCTATGGCTAAATTCTACAGACATGGAGGGTCAGCAGAGTAATGTTCATTCCTAAGCGCGGCAGAGCAAATTATTCTGATGCCAAAGCTTATCGACCTATTAGCTTAGGGTAGGAGAGGTGATTTTTTATTAAAGTAGGAGATAAACTAATAAATATTATTATTATTATCTAGAGAGAAAACTATTCGATCGATTTCGAACAAATTTGCACCAAACACGTCAATTAGGCCTTTTAGCCCAGTTAAATAAGACCTGGAGGTGGAAATAAATGTTGTAAAGCTAGAAATCATTTTGATCGCTTTATTTGACATAAAATTGAAGTATCCTAGGTTTGCACCACCCCTCGCTGCGAGCTTCAAAGTAGGGGTCCAAAAACCCCCAACATTTTCGGCCTTTTTTCAGTTTTTTGCTTTTAACTTCTAAAGTAAGCATCTTACCGAAAAGTTTACTCTTTTATAAATTAAAGAACATTAAATTCTGCGTTGATTGGTTGCCCACAAAGTTTAATTTGACCTTTGACCGAGAAATATTGTCAAAATCAATGGTCAAAAAATGATGATTTTTACCAACTTTGCTTCAAAAGTTACTATTAGACTTTTAAACGTTCGTAACGTGGAATCGGCTGTTCTAAATGAAAAGACGTACGCAGAATAAAAGTTGTAGGACATTTAATTCTGCGTTCAGCAAGTACCTAACATTTCAAATTCGATCAAGTCTATAAATAGAAAATAAATTTTTCGATATGCAACTATACGCGTAGCAGTCAGCAAAAAGGTACCTTCCAGTCACAAATCTACTCCCCACTAATTAAGTTTAGAAATTGGTATTCTTAATTAAAAACTCATCAGTAACATTTATGATAATAACTTTTAATAAAATTTAAGAAAAAACTTTTTTAAATTGATGATTCATTTAAATTATTGTGAATGAAATATCGAAACAGAAATGTATAAGTTGGAAATTTTTTGATATGTATTATTGCATTTTATATTTGCAAATAATAATAAGAAATAATATTTATATACAATTAAGTCAAAAATAAAGTCATTAATAAAGTTTTTGAAGTGGAAGGTTAACAAAAATATAGAGTCGACCGACATTGGTTCTTCTGTGGTATACTGTGGTATATGCGAAGGGTAAGTCGTTAAGAAGGGATCCCGTTATCTTATATAGTACAACCATTGACTATATAAGTACTCATGCTTATATAGTGCCTTCATCGGAGCTCCGGGACCCCCAGTATGCCAGTGATGTTTTAGGCATGGATCTTGGATCCCGTTGATGGCTGGTCTCGAGTAGAGACATCTTCAAGACCGCCACCGCTACACCATTAATGAGATTTTGTTATGTTTCAGATTGACTCTTACAGTCATTAGGGATATTCCCTAGACGCTGTTACTCCTCCCCTGTGAACAGTTTGGGGAGAGGGGGATGGTTTAGTGGGTAGTGGGTCCGCGCGGCAGCGGATCGAGTCCCACAGTACCTCTCAGGCTGGCTGAGACGTCTCTATAAGAAGATTCCTCCCCTTCAAAAAAAAAAAAAAAAAAAAAAAAATAGTCAATGGTACAACACATTTAGAATGTCGAGCGGGCTGTGCATGCGCATGAAAGCCCGCCTCCCACCAACTTCAGTCTCAGTCAAATAGTAAAGAAAGGACAGTCAGTGTCAAATCTGCACAGACAAAATGGGCGCTACTGACAACCAGACACTTTATTGGAACTACTTGGGATCTCAAACCTCATATGGCTCTTTGGCTGTATGAATCTATGATTAGACCCCAAATTACATACGGAGCGGTGGTTTGGTGGAAGAAATCATGCCAAACTGCTGCTGGTATCAAGCTAACTGGTCTACAACGACTTGCATGCTTATGTATAACTGGAGCTTTCATAAGTAGCCCTACAGCGGCTTTGGAGGTGCTCCTTGGACTTCCGCCTCTAGACATTCACATAATGTTGGAGGCAAAGAAGTTGGCATACAGACTAAGAAGTGTGAACGAATGGCGGTTGGGCAAGCTAGAAGCAGGACATTCCGACATTGTGATCACTGTACTTAAAAACTCGGTGTTAGACATGGAGACTGATGCAATGGCGTAAGTATGGTGGCGACCGATGATACCGACAAAACATGTTATTTACCCTACTTCTCACTATGCCCGAAAAGTATGAAAATGTGATTACATCTATTGAGATTATCATGAATAAAGACAAAACTGAATATACATATTCTGATGTAAAAACAAGATTATTGGATCAAGAGCTCAAAGATAAAGAAAGTCTCAATAATAACGTTAAAGAAACTCAGCATTCGTTCTATACTTCGGCAAATAACAGCGAATATCACAAACGTGTAATTTGTCATACATGTGGTGGTGAAGTTCATTTTAAAGGTGAATGCCCCTGGAATAATAAATCTCAAAAACGTAATATGATAAAGCGTGCGTATGGAAATCGTAGTCGAGGTTCACGCGATTCCCGTGGACACAGACGTGGTAGAGAAGAAGCAGCATGTAAACAACAGTCTGAAAATTCTAACCTAGCGCAGAGTGAAAATACGCAAGAAGAAGAGTTTCATTTTATAGCGACAGGTGATTTGACTGCGAATGAAGCCTTAACATCCGAACTGCAGTATAGCAGAACGCAGGCAAATTTTATTTTGGATAGTGGAGCCACAAATCATTGGGTGTCTATAGATCTTGAAAAGTATATGCATCATATTGAACTTTTGGAGAAAATTTAGGTATAAAAATAGCCAATGGTGTTGTTATGGTAGGCACGAAGAGAGGTTATTTAAGTGTAGAAACATGGAACAATAAAAGCAATAAAAAAGTACAAATTAGGTTAAATGTTATAGTTGTACCAAATCTTAGATAAGTTAAAACCTTTTATTTGTTAAAAAGCTGACTAAAAATTGCTATAATGTAAACTTTGACAGTGATGGTCAAAATGCAACAATTACGAATAGTAAACTGAAAATTATGTGCCCTACTTTCAAAAATTTGTATGTTGCAAATTTTTGATGTAAAACCTTCTTCAGAAAGTGCTACCTTTCTTATCTCTTCTAATAAAAGTGTGTTGTGGCACCAGAGGCTTGGACATTTAAATACGCATAGCTTGAAGTTACTCAGTTTGCCAAACGAATATGGGGTGCGCAGCCACTGTAATGAGGGTAAGGCAAAAAGAAAGCTTTTCAATGATGTTTCCATGTCGAGATCAAAGGTTATTGGTGAACTAATACACAGTGATATTGCTGGTCCTTTTAAGATTCACACAATGAATGGTGAACGTTATTACCAGACAATTATTGATGATTGCTCTCACTTCTGTCAAGTATTCTTGTTGAAGCAGAAGGTAATATTATTAATTATATTCAGCAATTAAAGGCTAGAGGTTATTATTCAGTCAGAATAAGATCAGAGTGCGGAGGAGAATACTCCTCAAATGCTTTTAAGAATTTTTTTAAACAAAAAGGAATTATGAATGAATATACACTGCCCCACACAAAGCAGCAAAATGGTGTTAGTGAGAGAATAAATTTTACTTTAATGTGTAAAGTAAGAACTCTATTTGCTGAGACTAATTTACCGAAATATCTTTGGGGCGAAGCATTGTGTTGTGCAGTTTATCAGCTAAATCGTTCACCAACATTTGCATTAAAGGAAAATGCAGTAGCTGCTGAAATCTTCCTGGGCAAAGTTAACTATGAGAAACTAAAATTTTTGGCTCAAAGGCTTGGGCTTATACGTTGCCAGTACCAGCAGATAAATTAGAAAAAAGAGCTTTCGAATGTATAATGGTTGGTTATGCAAGGAACGGCTACAGACTCTGGAAACCCAGACACAAGAAATAATCATTTCAAGAGACATCACTTTTGATGAAAAGGACTATGTTTATCAGAGTGAAACTTTCACAGCTAGTATTCCTCAAAATTCCTCTAAACAGTGAAGAAAATGTGAATAACAATAAAGTCATTTAAAATGGTCAAATTGAGGAAGAAATGTCAGAAGCACCTCTTTGCAGGAGTAACAGAACCAGGTCTGTTCCCAAGAAATTGGAGGATTATGTCGTCGTATACAAGGACGATGCTCTTGAAGACAATAGCTCTGAAGAGGAAGTACATTTAGCTTATTGTTAAATACCTTCAACGTATGAAGAATCTGTAAGTTCTGGCAGTGAGTGGAAAGAGGCTATAAAGAAAGAGATCAAAGGGCTACATGAACATGATACTTGGAAGCCTGCAGTTTTACCAAAGAATGTTAAAGCCATAGACACTCGCTGGATAAATTCAGATGGACTAAAAAAAGCTCGTTTAGTGGCTAAGGGCTTTCAGGAAGAGGTATCTTCTAATATTTATGCACCAGTGGTTCAGATTTCAACGATTAAAATTTTATTATCAGTGTCCATACAGAAAGGATGGAATATACTTCAACTCGATATACCATCAGCTTTTCTAAATGGTAGATTGGACGACGACGTGTACATTAAAGTGCCTAAAGGAATCAAGTGTCCTACAAATGCCTTAAAGTTGAACAAGAGTCTATATGGTCTTCGTTCAGCACCAAGAAAATGGAACGAGATGATTGATGAAGCAGTTAAAAGGTATGGTCTATCCAGATCCCAAAACGATTTTTGTTTGTACATTGGAAACAATGTTTACCTCTTGATCTGGGTTGATGACATCATTATTACCGGAAATCGAATAGAGTGTGAAAGACTTATTAATTTCTTAAAAAAAGGAGTTCAATGCTGAAGATCTTGGAACCACCAAAAGTTTCTTGGGTACTGAAGTCAAACTCAACTGTGGATTTGTCAGTATCTCTCAAGAAGACTTCATCAAAAAAGTTATTGCCAAGTTCAATATGGGTGATTGCAAACCTGCGGAAACACCGATGGCACATAACTTTTAGGTTGATTTATATTTACCAGTAGACAGAAGCTTACCCTACAGAAAATTGGTTGGGTATTTACTTAAGTATTGTCAGTAGACCCGATATAACCTATGCTACATCTATACTCAGCAGGTATCTTGATAAACCTACTCAGCAATTATGGACAGCTGCTAAGAGGGTTCTTAGATACTTGAAGGGTACTAGCAACTTGCCACTGAAATTCTACAAAAGCCAAGATACTGGTATTTGAGGCTTACTCAGATGCTGATTGGGCAGGAGATGTTAACACAAGAAAACGTACCAGTGGATGTGTTGTTTACCATTGTGGAAATACTGTATCCTGGTATACAAGAAAACAGACCTGTTTAGCACAGTCAACAGCTGAATCGGAATACATTGCCTGTTTAACAGCAGCCATGGATGTTGTGTACTTTCAGCGCATAATTGAAGATCTAAAGTGTGGCAACTCTACTCCTCTTGTGTTGGTTGATAATCAGAGTGCTATTAACATTTGTGAGAGTTATGAAAATAGCAGGTGCGCGAGACATATTGATATAAAATACCATCTTATTAAAGACTTTTTTCATAAGAATCTCATTAAGTTGAAATATGTGCAGTCAAAAGACAATGTTGCAGATGTTTTTACTAAATCTCTAAATTCATTGAAGTTTAGATTTTTGAAGTGAAAACTTCTTTAGCGGCGTTGGGCACTTTTTGCTTGGGGAAAAAGCATTGAATTCGCGACCGTTACCACTCGAGATATAGTATGTATTATATATATTGCAACGGATAAACCTTATGCAATGCGTGAAAAACTGAGTTTTGTTGTAAAACTGCAAAAATCAAGATTTCATAGCAGAAGTTGAGGTACACCCTATACTTAACTAGATTAGAATACGACAAGTCCCGGCCAACTGTACTGTGTCAACAGAGATGGACTTTTGTCCAGGAACTTGTTCCAAGTTGCCTGAAAGACTTAGAAAAATTAGTTATTTTTATACAGGAATAAGGTGTTAAATAAAAGTATAAAATTGATGAATTTTATGGGTAAATGTGAAACATGGGAGGTGGAAACATGGTTCATGGAAGTCACAATTTTGTAAAATAAAAAATGTTAAAGTTATAAAGAGTTAAAGTTATAGGAAATTCTCAAATTTCATCAAAATTAAATGAAAAAGATATTTTTGAAAAGCGTAAGAAAAATTGTATAAAAAATGTTAAATAACAAGTTAAGGAATTTTTGATATTTTAAAAGTTAGAGATAATTGTTAAAGGTTGAAGGTGAAAAAGCACCGTAAAAAGTGAAAAAGGGAAAATGAAAAAGTAAACAAGTTGTAAAGAAGTAAAAGTTTTATAAGATAAAAAGTTTATAAATTGTTAATTAATTAAAATAATAGGTGAGAAAGTTCATACCTATATTTTGCTAAAAATAGAATGGAAAAGGTGGTAAAAATAATAACATAGTGTTAAGAAAGTAGTAAGGGTATAAAATTGTAAATCTCAATCGAAAGTATCAATTTTAAAGTTAAAATTCAAATTCAAAAGTAAATGGTAAATTTGGCAAATTTTGCAAGTCCCAAAAACAGAAGAAAAATCTTCGGACAGAATGGAAATTTTGGCTAGTATATCATAAAATAATAACCAACATAGAAGAAAAAAGAAAAAAGATTTTCCTTCAAAACCAGAAAAGTTTGCGCGAGGAAAAACCGCGGAATACGCGAGGCAGCGCCATAAGCGAACCAAACGTAGTACGACCATCACTCAAGTTTGAGTAGAAAGGAAAATGTATCAGGAATACGATTACGAAAACCGCAAGTTCATAAAAGCAGTTAAAGGAAAACTACGAGGAAAATACGTAAGACAATAGGAGAAAATGTTAGGAGGGGAGATCTAGATTAGCTGATGGCAAGGCCTAACGAAGAAGTTAGTGGGGGTAGTACCAACCTAAAACTTAAAGAAATCAATGCAAGTTGCATGGCAAGATATCGAACAAGGAATAGAAAAATAAGAAAGGCAGTTGGTACTCGGAAGGCGGCAAAGGAGGCTATATAAGTGGAGTACAGCGGGAGCCGCGCATCTAACGATCTAACGATCTATCGCTCATCTGGAATCTGGAATCGCTCTCTCTCTCTTTGAGTTTTTTCTTTAGATCGACGTTGTTAGACGGATCTGCGATGTTATTGTAACGTACTTAGAAGCAGTGTTTTATAAAGACAGCAGTAAGATATGTGTCAATCAAACAGTGAACATTTTAATTAATTATAATATTATGCGATATAATATTTCAAGTAACAGTTTTCATTAAAATTTCATCAAACGTAAATACGAGTTAAATGAACAAAGACAGTGTAAGATCAGTTAGTATTACAGACAGTGAAAAAACGATTGGACAGTTTGAGTGAATTACGCTATAGTTAATTATATAGCGGGTGCGTCAAAAAATCTATAAATGACGTAGTCGACAGGAATCACAGGACTGATGTAATGACAATAACTGGAACCACACATGGACTTTGAAGGACTACTGGAATAAGAAGCGGAAACCAAATCAGGGAAGGCGTTAATCCAAATCAGGGAAAACGTTAGAAGACATCAGGGAAAGTCAAACCAGGCAAAAGCTGAGACCACGAGAGACGTTCAACCGCACCAACGATAACCGGACTTCAGGGAAGCTGGATTTCAATCAACATTCTTGGGAAAGGTGTTCAGAGTCCAGGGTCGCAGTAATAAAAGGTCTGTCAGAAAAGTTACGATATCCCTTATTAAAATATTGCCTGAGTTAAATTTAAATAATTATTGATACTGGGTTGAGATAAAAAATTAGGTTTTTCAAAATATAAAATTATTAATCTTGTAAATTAAATATATAAAATCATTTTCATAATTAAATAATTAAATAATAAATATTAAAAAGGAAGGAATAATTAAGTATAAATGAATAATAAATGGTTCTACCTAAAAGAGTTAAAATTTATGTAAATAGTAAATTTAGTTTAAAATTTATGTTTTTGTAGTGGAAAGAACCACAGAGTATTTTGAGTTTTTTATTGAATAAATTTTCTTTTGATTTCAATTAATATAATTAATTTACCTTGTTCAAGAGATTCCTATTATCTAAGTATCATATATGATAGGTTGTTTTCAGTGTATGATCAATATTGAAGGGCGGAAACGCAAAGTTGGCATTTCCAACGAAATTTCACAAAGCACAAATAATTTAATTATTCTAGGTAAAGTTCCACTGTTCTCACTCCTCGGAGATTGTCAAATAAATATAATATTAATTACTGAGCTGAGCAAATTTAAAGTTAATAGTAACTTGAATAACTGGAAGGAATTTAATAAAATATTTTTATTTAAGGTGACTATAGGCATAGTTATCTTAACCAGAGTTATATCACCTAGGCTATTAAAATTAATTTGCCTTAAACTTCCAGTAGGTGATATAATCTCTTTATTCTGTAACAAAGTAGGGAAATCCTACAGACAGACAATAGCGTCGGGGCTACATTGCAGAGGTGGCTCCCGAACGTCATAAAAAAGGCCTGTCGTTGCAGGGTTGACGTCGCAACGCGGGGACAAAAGGAAAACAAACTTCCTCCCCCAGCGTCGTGCAACTCGTGCGTCGTTGCAATATATATATATATATATGTATGTACACAACGCGAATATACTACATAGCACTTCTTATTGGGAGAGGAAAAAGCATCAAACTCGCGACCTTCACCGCTCGAGATATAGTATGTATGTATATATATATATGATATTTGTGTTATATGTATATTAAATACCAAAGTCAGCAAAGTCATTAATGTTTTAAATTATTTTATAATATTATAATTATGCAATTTCAAAATGTGATATAATATTTGTTGACAATATATTGACTTGTGTAATTTGTTGACCTTTATTCCCCTCTAATATTAATACTAATAAAAATATAAATAGGTCATAGAAGTTATCACTTCTAACGTGTGGTCTTAAGCACACCCAATGTTTTTTTCTTAATAAACTTAACTTATTGTAATTATTCTTTATTCTTTTATGTTTTTTTTATGAAGAATAAGACTGACTCAAAAAATGATTTAAAAGAAAGATATATTTTTGTGTAATATAATTTGAATTGAGAGGAAGTGTCAGATAATTATATTATATTTATATGTTATAAGATCATTCAAATATATTACATATGTTTAAATATGATGTTATATTATGTTACTTAGATATCTGACATGTGTTAACTTTCTTATTGTTGCTTAGTTCTTAATAAAATACTTTTCTATATGGCACATTTTTATGTTCTCTCTGAGTACCTTTTACCTTTTTCCTATTAATATCCTGACAAATTTTAAATAGCCTTATTCTATAAACTTATTTCACTTTGTTTCACTAAATTAGAACAACTAAACAAAACTCTCACAAACTGTATTATAGTATATAGTTCCAACAAGACGCTGTAGACAATGGGAAAAAATAACGGCTAACGCGCCTAGGGCGTTGAAGAAATGTACCGTATGAAATACCCAAATAGCCTCGGAACACTAAATCAGGTTTTCTTTACATCAAACGAAAATATAGAACTTCCACTTCAATCGATATAAAAATCATTATACAAATATATCGATTTGTAAAGACACATCGATTGCAAAATGTGCTTTCTCATTACGTAGTTGAAAAACTATAATTGCAAGGGTTTAAAGAAAACTTTATATCTAAGAAACTATAAGCAATGGATACTTAAAAGATAAGAAGTTCAGGACCTGTGTACTAAATTCTAACAGATTTTCTAATTTGGAGTTGTAGTACAGCAATGAATCGCGAGGAAGCGCTGCAAACCATTTAACTCGCGGTGAAGTGTGAGAGAGCTCGAGATACAATGTACAACAAACACTTTATTATATTTTTTTATTTTCAGTGATTAAATTCTTAAGATGCTTGAAATAAAAATAATAAAACTCTATTCATTGACAATTAAGAAATTATTTATTTGTTCCAAACAAGAAAAATCCAAAAGGAACAAACTGTCTTCAAGTCAACAAAAGAAACAAATTATGAAATAAATATTATCATAAAATATTATGAAAGACTTCAAATGTATTATAGGTATATAATTAAAAAGTTAATTAAAGTAATCTTTTATGAATTCTTTAACAGCTTTCGTTAAAACTTAAAGAATTTAAATTGAGCTCATGTACATATATGTGATGTTTATGAAATTCTATCTCGGGGTCGGGTTTTTCGTGCCGGCTCATCCAAATTTTACAATAATTCATCAAATATTTATCTATATTATACAACAAAATTACAACACACAACAATACATATTGTTGCAATTTACAATACAATTTAATAAAGAAATACAATTTGTTAATCAATAATAAATTAACTTGCCACTTGAGAGGTACCTCATTTTAGTGTCACTTCCTAAAGGACTAATTTGGAGGAAATGTAAAGGTGCAGTTCTGTTCAATTCTTGTCAGATTTTACCTTGTGGCCTACTAGATTTTCTTATGTCTCTTTGATTCTATGTTGTTGGCAGTATATCAAATCATAAAGGCAATTGGAAGCAAAATTCAATTTTTCATTTAAGATTTTTTTCTGGATTTCTTTTTGGTGTTTATAAATCTCATATTCTTGAGTGACGTTCATAGTGTGTCCTTTATTTATTTTATTTAGATAATTACCATTTAATTTTTTAGGTCGTCTGGTTGCATGGTCATGGTTATAGTCTATACCACCTCAGGATGAGGAGGAACCAGTCAACCGTACTAGTAACCTTACCCTTGGGTCTATTGTGCGAGATCGGGGATGGGCACTCGTCATCGGCCTTTGTCAATGAGGCCTTTATAGGGCTTGTTATATCATGCTATTGTATTGTATGCTGCTATTTTGTGTGACTGTGGATGGATCGAGGTTGCGTTTGTAGTATGGCTGGTTTGTGTTGGTTTTCTATATATTTTAAAGTTGTGATTATTATCTATTTTTGTGATGGTGAGATCTAAATAATTGAAGCTATTGTTGGTTTCTATTTCTGAAGTGAACTTGAGGCTTGGGTGATTTTTATTTATATATTTGTTGAAGTTGTCAATTTGTCTTGTTGAATCATTGAATAGGCATAATATGTCATCAAAATATCTATTATAGTACATGAGATTCTTCCTGAATTTAGTTATCTACATTCATTATGTGTTTGTTCTCAATGCCATTAAAAATATTTCACTCATTATTAAGGATTAAAGGTGATCTCATAGTTAGGTCTTTGTTTTGTATGTATATTTCTTTGTTAAATGAGAAATAATTCTGTGTGAGGCAAGTTTTCAGGAAATTAATCAATTCGTTTATTTCTGTTTTACGCAAGCTGCTATTTTTTTTTTAGGTTGTTTTCATGAATTACGATGGTTTCGTCAAAAGAAACGTTTGTATATAAATTGGTGATATCAAATGATACTAATTTGTAGTTGTGTTTAATATCCATGCCACTAATTTTCTTTATTAAATACTGCTTATTTAATAGACTATAATTTGGTTGTAGTTTGATCTTATTTTTGATAATTTGGATAATAACTTTGATACGTTATATGTGGGTGGATTCCTGAAATTAACTAGTAGTCTTATTGCTATATTGTTTTTATGTACAGTAATTTGGGTAATGCTCTGAGCTTGGATGCTGTAGGTTTTATAATTTTGAGTTGCTTTGCATCTATTTTAATTATGAGCTGTTGGCATTGGTTTATGCTGTCCTTTGCATTTTTGTTAAATCTAGCTGTTGGGTAAGTTCTAAGTTTGGTTATGTCATTGGATTTGAAAAATTCTTCTGCTTGTCAATGTAGTCTTGATTTTTCATTATAACTAGGTAATTTCCTTTGTCTGCTTTGGCGATCATTGAATTGCTATATATTAATTTCTGTTTTATGGTATTTATTGTTTTGATTTCTGAATAATACAACGATTTAGGACTACTGTTTTTGTTTTGGTTGATGTGTTTTGAAGCCTTATCTGTGAAGATGCACCTTGTACTGTTTTTGGGTTTGGTAATCCTTAGGAAAACATTTAATGGCTTTTTCCACATTATTAATCAGTGCAGGGCAAAGTTTGCTGTTATTGGGTTGCTTGTTATGCTTTAATCCTTTGTTAAGTAAATTAGTTTCTTGAACTGTAAATACAATTTTAGATATGTTGATGGTGCATGGAAAGAACTTGTTGTTTCTATGTATAAGCTTACAGTATCTGTTTGTTGGCTAAATAATGACCTCATTTTATTTGCCAGTGTTGTTTGTTTATTATTGATTTTCGTAGTCAATAAGTCATTTGTCTATGAACATCTTCAACAAATCTATCTAACTCAATTGGGTGTAAATTTAGGGAAGTTAGAATGATAATTGAATAATTCATGTATGAGTTTGTCTTTTTTTGAGTATATAAGTCTCATCTCTTCCTTCAGCCATGTTGTTCCAGCTATTGATTTGGCTATAATTGCTGCTTTGGAGCTGCTCTTCACCCTTACATTTATGTATTTAGACATTTTTTTTTCAAACTTTATATTTAGAGTTGTGTAACATATTCATAGTTTTATGTTCATAAAACTGTAGGCTAATTTAGCATAACTCACTATTTCATATTCATTATTGATAGCCTTAGGACTACATATATTTTATATATATTATTTATTTATTGTCAACTGTAGGCTCTAATAATTTTACTTTACGTTAATTATGTGGCTACATGTTTTACTGCCACAGGCAGCATCATCAGGCCAGCTATCTATGTATACTCATGTATACACAACACTTAATTTAACATGTATTTTCGTACCTTGGTCATACCAGTCAAAGAAATAAAATTAGTTAAAACAATAATAATTTAACTTGCCACTTGAGAGGTACCTCATTTTAGTGTGTCACTTCCTACAAGACTGAATTGGAGAGGTGCAGTTCTGTTCAATTCTTATCAGATTTTACCTTGTGGCCTTCTAGATTTTCTTATGTCTCTTTGATTCTATGTTGTTGGCAATATATCAAATTATAAAGGTAATTGGAAGCTAAATTCAATTTTTCATTTAAGATTTTTTCTGGGTTACTTTTGTGGTGTTTATAAATATCAAATTCTTCAATGAGGTTGATAGTGAGTCCTTTATTTATTTTATCTATCACTGACATAATCTTTGTATACTGGTGTAATGTTTTGTGAATGCGGAGATTTATTGTTTCTGCTGCTGGGTATATGCTTTTTAAATCTTTCTCTAAATGCTTTTTAAATGTTCTGTCAGTTATTTGTCGATACAATACTTGACAGAATTACTGCAATTTAGTTTGTATATTCATAGGTATAACAAGATGACTGTATGGGAGGGGTTACAGCAACTAAGGGGGAGGGGAATTTAAAAAAAATAAGATGCAAAATAACACGTTTTGCAAAACATGTTTTTTCACTTGTAATCTAATTAAATATCCCTTGCTGAGAAGTGTGTAAGCGGAAAATTTAAAATAATAATAAATAACAACACCACTGAAAGCTGCAAAAAAAGAATTGAGATTGTTTCCAATGTCGTATACACTAGGTATTCAGTCTATTAGTTCAATAATTGCTGTAAAACCGTACAAGTACCGCTGATTTCCTCTACTATTCTTTGAAACCATTGTCTTAGCAGATTCAAATTAAAAAGAAGAGATTTTTCAGCTGCAATGCCTAACTCATGAAATGTAAATCTTTATTAAAAAAAAAATTATTAAACTTTTAAATGAAAAATAAAAGCCTATTCGATGTGGTGCCTTCCTTATTACATTAACCTTGAATTACTGCTATCCTTTTCTCGTTTTCCTTTCCAAACTTACACTCATTAGCTTCAATACCTTGAAAATTTAAATTACCTTGACAACATAATCAGTACTCCGTGCCAATGGGTGTATATAACCATAAAACTATTATATAGGCTATAATATTATCTGCTATATTATATGATTGGCATTAAAGCTTAAAAATCGTTGAAAACGTATGCACTTTTACAATCCGTTTTGTTTCCTTCATCCTTCATTCTTGATAGCTAAAAACAACTTAGGCCTACAAACATAAAACTATTACTAACTATATTGGGCTATCGGTTTAAATTATTGCTATTTTAATAGATTAATAAAAGTTAGGTTTTAGCTCGCTTCTCGCTTCTTTCTGATCAATGACATCATTGTGCACTGATTCCTGTTTATATATGCTTCTTTTTAATTCCTGACACACACACACACACACACACACACACACCCTCAGGTATTTTCATACTTAATTTTCTCCTCTTTTTAAGTTTTACAATTTTTGATTTTCACTAATAAATAATAATAATTTGTATTATAGTACATACTAAATAATTATGTTACTATTAAGTACTTATAAATAGTATTGTTAGTGGGATTTCAAGAAATTATAATATACAAGTAGGCACTTAACCGTATCACAAGTCATATTTTTCAGGATAAAATAAGATACAAATTGAACTACAGTATAAGAAAATACCTATTAGACCTATAATTTGATAAACAAAGCTGTTCTACCAAAATTATAACTAAATCAAATCCTATAATAATGCGAGTGTACCTTGTTCATCCTTGCATCCTTGAGTATCAAAATAGTATAACAACTGATTTCATTAATCATCTGTAATAGCCTACCTAAACAAAATCTAGCCTAGATTACACCTTGAGATTAAAACGTCAATCAAAGTTCTTATAATGTCTGGAAGTTTATTGTATTTTGTATATCAGTTATAGAACTAATTTAGCCTATGACATTATGTTATATTATTGGCTTTGAGAATATAAAATGAACAATACCTTTTATTATTCTATTAATATATTCATTTATACACAATGTAAAGAAGAAATTCCTGTTCATTTAACTTCGGGAACATTCGTAATCTTACATCTTCGTACAACATAAATAATTTTATAAAATCATAAGGCTAATTTACTCATTCTAAAGTACCAATCTAACTTAAGGGTCTGCTCCAGTAAACGAGAAAGCAACCGGAAAAGCAACCGCTTCTCACTATATCCCTATCTAAACAGTGCAATTTCTTGCAGCTGAACTCTTTGACATTGCCTCATTTCAAACCATTTTATAAGTCTATCTTTTGTAATTGAGTGTTGAAAAAAAAACTGAATATTCTTTATAAAATTTCGGATCCGGCTTGCAAATTATTTTTCATTATTAATTTTTTATTGTGTTAGGAAAAAAATTCAAACTTTGTACTTGCAAAATGTCAGTTACATAACAAATCAAAAGCATTTTAAAAAAATGTAAATTGCAAGACGGATGCGTATTGTGACTGTGCTTAAAATGAGACCTTGCAAACAATTTTATGATAAAAAGTAAACGAAATAAATGGTTTGAAATTTAACATTGCTCTTATGGGATAAAAATCCAAGATGACCGCCACTACAGCAGACCCAAACCAAGACAGTCTCTACTACAGGCCGGAATGGGGTCGCCGGAATACTACTCCCCGGAAAACTACCCCCCCAAGCAGGTTCCTACGTCATTTTGACGTCAGAGATCGGGGGGGGGCAGTTTTCCAGTCACGCACACTCAAGTTTCGATATAATTAGAATAAAAAAAAAACTAGAGGACTAACCTAAACTGTTTAGTCACAGTATGTTGCCGATAACAGTATAATTGTAGGAACCTGCTTGGAGGGGGGTAGTTTTCCGGGGGGGTAGTATTCCGGCGACCCGCTTTTGCTAGGGGGGGGG
>JAGFPH010000442.1:27470-40913 GCA_018207615.1 Philaenus spumarius | reverse complement strand
CCAAGCATATTTTATTATATAAAACAAATTCTTGACGTAGAGGGACCTAAAACACAATTACATATTATGAAACAAAATAACCTTGTTTAACTTTTGTGTAATACCTAAAATATATATTTTACAGCTTCAGTTGTTTGTTTCTTTGCCAAATGATCTTCAAAAATAGTTTACACACAAACTTAATGTAAAAAATTGTATGGTCTCCCAGAAATTCATCATTTGTAATATGGCCTTTAAAAACATTTTCTTTGATGTGATTACAAACTTTCAAAGTTAATTTATGGGATCTTTCATTTGGGTTAATTGAATGCAGATTAAGTCTGTATGCATATTTCACTATTTTCAATACATCTTCATGAGACCTGATCAACCATCTTTTGATATAAAATCTTATGAGGTCTTAGAACACAGTTTTCAGCATACAGAATCGCATGTTATTTTATTTGCAATTTGTCTAACAATCACTCCACAAATATAATACAGCACATTATCTTTGTAACTAGATACCTCGTAATTTCATTTCAGCTGTATCATAGATTTCGTTATAAGAAAATTCATTGCACACATTAGTCCCCAGCTCTATGACAACAATTTTTGGTGTTGGGTAGAGAAAAATAATTCCAGATGAGCCTGGCTTAACTTGTAGATCAACATATACTTAAAACATATAACCTATCCCTCAACATTCGAATACTCTTAATATTAGATAAAAAGCCTAACACAAATGTCTTTCTGGTGTGTTCTGACAAAAGATGTTCTTTAATTCTTAGCTCTAACAAATAGTTTTCAGTTTCACTTAACATCTCTTCGTCCAAATCTACATTATTTAACCTAACAGGACCTTTGTAGCCCTTACCAAAGGGATCCCTACTTGTCATGAAATTAAAGATGTTACCAACAGTTCTTATAAATTTGTACAGTTGGTAAACAATCCACGACTTGGGGGTATTGTTTCGCATTCAAATATTGCATCGCATCTGCGACGCTAAAGATAAGGGTCTAAGCAGTAATTTTTACATTCATTTTTCAGTTTTTCTAAAATACATGTTTGTCTGATAATTTTTATTGCACAAATGCAATCCTTCAGCTTTCTGTAACGCATTAAGCTACTCAATATGTTTCACTAACACAAGCCCTGAATTAGGCCGTCCACGTGGTACAATGCAACTGTACACGGTTTTCTGCTTTTGTCCATTCAGCCTGCAAGAAACACTCTCGCTGCAACCTGCAACACATGGCTGTGTGCGCTCGGAAAGCTGTACACATGACACATGATCCAGTACTACAGTATTATTTACACCGTTGGGATGAACAAACTGCTGCTGCGTTTTTGGTGATTTATTACATTTCTATATGTTTTAAAATCTCACTCTTTTCCCAGTTATCACTCATATTTGCACTTTTTTTATCTTTTCAAAAATAAATTTAATGTATAATAATAACTAAACAAACACGTGGTGACTTAGTGAAACAACAAAAAAAGGTGAAGAGCACTCCAGCGTTGACGCTGTTAACTAACAGAAAACCAGAAAACCAATACACTTGATCTGAGCATGAGCTGCTATGCGCCCAACATTGCGCCGTAGCATAAGACTGTTTCCATTGAGTTGGGCACGAAGTCACAAGACATTGCACCTCAACATTTTTGTCATCAACATTATTATGCGCCCAACTTTTGCGCCGCGTCAAATTTAACTATTTCAATCTCAAATGTGCCTCAAACAAAGTGCCCAGCTTTGAATCCAACATTGCTGGGCGCAACTTTTGTTCAAATGTATTCCTAGCTTAAGAAAGGATAAAAGGGAAGCCCTATAACGATAAAACAGCTGATTTGAATCAAAACCTTTACAACACAATTCTAGATGTGGACCAATGTGGACTATAAATACTGAACTAACACACGTTTGTTGAATGCATTTTCATTCATTACCATAGCAAGCAAGCAATGTAGAATCAGTAAATTATTTTTCACAACCATTTTTTTTAAAAGTTAGGTTAACAAAACAAAAACAAACATGAACAAAAAATAAACGAAAAAGGATTAGGCAACTATATTATAGTTCAAACATCTGTTGTTAGTTATTATAAATAAAACAGATGATTTGGTTCATAAGCTGAACACAATTTTAGGTTAGGCTTGTACTGAACCAGCACACGTTTCTTGAAAGCATTTCGATTTAAGTATGACCATAGTAACACAATTTTCCAATTTAGAATCAGGTACTTATTCTTCACAACCAACTGTTTTTAGGTTAGGTAATAGCAAACATAAACATAGAAAAAGGTTTACTATATCACTAAACACTTATCACTATTAAAATTATGCCAACTTTATTTTTTTACTGGGCTATTAGGCAAGTTTGAAATACTGCTTTATCGACGTATCACACTTTAGTCATATATTATAAGTAGAAATTGCCTCTCTTATATATAAAAAATCTTTGTCCTAATCAATTGTCATTCCCTTGTAAAAGTCTAGTAGGCCTATTATACAATAATCTATTTGCATTTGCTTTGCCGCAGGGGTTGGTGAGCGAAGCGAGCAAGGGTTTGACTCCTCTAGTCATTAATAATACTCCAGGCCAGGCTAATATAAAATTGTATCAAGTAATTGAAGCTGATGATTTTCTTCAGCTGTTTTATTTGTTTTAAATAGCAACTTTACTGTTTTTAATGTCTTAAAAAAAGTAAATCGATTATAATAACAAATTGGGAAGTTTTCTGATATGTGGAAATTGTCCTACAAAATTAACACTTTGGATATTTTTGGCAAATACAACTGTTTGAGATCACAAAAATTATTAGAATTACAAATAGGTACCATTTTGAGAACATGCATAATATATAAAATTAGAACTAATAAAATTATAATTAACTTATTAGACCAATAAAAAATCCACTGAGATACATGTTTTACTTTCTCACTATACTATAGTATAGAGAAAGTATAGTGATCGCAAAAAAATCGATGTTGACCCCTGTCTACGTTTTGGGACCCCTGAGTCTAAAAAAGTGTTTTTTACAAAATGTCTGTATGTACACAAAGTTAGAGAGAAAACTATTCGATCGATTTCGAACAAATTTGCATCAAAAATTAGGCCTGTATAGATGCACGAAAAAACGTTTTGAAAAACAACCCCCTTTTTGACCAAAAAAACCCCCAAAAAATCAGTTATTATTTTTTATAAAAAAACGGCTCTAACGATTTTGATAAAAATTGGCTTATTTGTATCCTACCATTTGTCTTAATGCACCCTACCATATGTAAAAAACTGCTTCTTTCTCAAAACTTTCGTTTAGCTAGTAATAGGCCTAATAATAAATGATTTTTGGGGGTTGTTTGGCCAAAAAGGGGGTTGTTTTTCAAAATTTTTCAAAGCCTTTTTTCGTGCATCTATACAGGCCTAATTGATATGTATGGTGCAAATTTGTTCGAAATCGATCAAATATAGTTTTATCTCAGCTAATAATAATAATATTTATTAGTTTCTCTCCTACTTTAATGTATCCCCAGGACAATCGGTCTAGGCGTTTGGTCGTAATCGTAAGACAGTCACACAGACGAAATGCCGAACGGTCGAGCTAAAACTGAGACCTCCCTTCGCTCGGTCAATAATACTAGTAGTTTTGTGAACATTATACCTCGCTCGTTGAAATAACAAATGAGGTTTTGAGCTTAGGTTAAAAATATTTTTCTAGTAAGGAAGTAAGCAGAAGGTTTAGCCAATGAAACTTAATTTCGTAATTCCCTCGGTTTCTAGTTCTCGTTTTTTGTTTCTTTTCTTGAGCTTTAACTACTAAAGATTTTCTTTTAGGGGGCATTGTGTTTTATTTAGGTTAATAATGTGTTGGGTAGCTAAAAATATCGCGTTATTGAGGGAAAACAGAATTAAATATTTACATACTTAAATAACTAATAATTTACAATGTATTTACAGTTCCACATCATATTCCAATATTAGAAATAATGAAAACAAACATGTTAAAGATAGTGATCTCAACCCATGTACCAACACTTCCCACGCTGTCCAAAGGACATTTTTTTCTATGTCCTTTATCGCCGCGAGGTTTCATATGTTTCATCTCATTTTGTAATTCAAGTAAAGCTAAGTCAAATACTTTAATGAAATAATAATTTACAAGTATACAGTTCAATTCTTTGATTTATTCTCTACACTTTCTTATAATAATATGTCATTTTTGGGCAAAGGACATATTAGTAAATTATTATTCAAAATAGGCCTAGTTTTGTTAGCAGTCTTGTAGTAGGAACATAAAAACTGGTGTTTTCAAAATAATAAATTTGAAATTGAAAAATATTTTTATAAAGTTCTATTTAGAACTAAATGACTAAACTTTTTCACAATTTTATGAAAAAAATTACAAAAAAAAAATGTTACTACTTTTTATGTAGGCCTAAAGTTGAACTTTTTCCTTTCGTTACTGAACATGCTTGTTTCTTGAACTAATAACTTTGTTAATTTTACTTCAATCATTTTTTTATTGGCATATATGAATTCATTGAACCTTTGCCTACAAAAACCTATGGAACACTTTTGAATTGGTTTAGAATAAACGTATAAACATGGTTAAAATACAAAAACTTGGACGATTTTTGACAAATTTGAAGTTTAGGACTATTTTGTGAGCTTACCGTTAGAGATGCGGAAAAAAAATCAAGAATACAATTTTGTTGAAAATCTAATTTGCTACTGGCAAAATGTTATTAGTTTTTGAATTCGACTTACGATTAAGCCACAAACTGGCTTTGGAAAAAGCTTACACTGAGAGAAATGGTCTGGTCGCCATTTTTATTTTATTTAAGGGGTTAAAAATGAAAAATGAAAAAAAACGTATACATACATCATTCGGCCTAGGAATAAGGAACATTCATGCAAATATCATCAAAATCGGTTAAGGCGTTTGGCCGTAATCCTGAGACAGACAGACAGACAGACACACAGACGAAATGCCGAACGGTCGAGCTAAATCGGAGACCTCGCTTCGCTCGGTCAATAAATATGTTTGTGAGAAAGTAGGTATGTGCTAGTTTCTGGTAGGCCTACCGTTTATTCAGTATAATTTAGTAACACATCAGAGCCATGCATACGTAAATCAAGACTTGTTTATTGACTTATAATCTGAGATCAATGCAACGTCAATTGTTTGCTAATTTTGAATTACCCTTCTAACCTTGAAATTGCGTATGTTTGCGCGTCAGAGGAAGATTAGATTTGTTTCAAACAAAAAATATTGATATGTGTACGTTTATAAATTACTTTTTTTATTCTTGTCAAATGAAATCAGTTGGTTTAGTTCATTTAAAAAATAAACGTAGGTACATAATTGTAAATTTAAAACTGTTTTTATTCTAAATCTATACTACAGCTCTATTACAAAGAGAAAACGAAAGAGGAACATGGGATGTTTGGAAAATAAAAAACGTTATGTTTAAAAATCTTCCATGTGGTTGCATTTTATGTTTTACGCTGATTCAGCCGATAAAGATAAATGAAATAGAAAGTGGGGAAAATGTTAACAATGGAAGCTCTACAGAAGGTCGGTCAAATCAAAGCTTAGGCTATGTATTTACATAAGAGCTTTTATCTTAGACATCAGTAGAACAGTAACTAATAAATTAGTTTTAACAGAACTAGATGTTAAGTAGTTTCTTGGTTCATATGATAACTTATTTTGTTAGCTTACAGAATATGTAAATAAGATGGAGGGAGCGTTAGGCTTGATTCACATATATGCGGTTCCATTCGGTTCGGTTCGTTTCACATATCCAGATCATCATTCTCATCTGGAACTTCAAGTGGACAACACCTACAAGACAAGGACCAGCAGAGGACTTTTGGACCAGCAAGAAGACTTCAGTGTGGTAACATCGTGCTTCTTACACTTCAGCGAGTGCCGGCTGCCTCTGTTGAGTCAACAGCGCAGACGTATAGGGGCGGCAGCTGGGCAGCGCGTCGCATAATACGCACTAGTCCGGCTACCAGTCCCTTGGTGCTTGCTGGAGTCTGAGTTGTGCGATTTTATTCTTTACGGCCCTTTTAAGAACCTGTTCTTTCTGTATTTTTCTTTTCGGCACTTTTAAGGACCTTAGTTTTAGTGATTAAGTTGACCCTTTTAAGGACCCTGTTTTAGTAATTTAAGTTGGCCCTTTTAAGGACCATTAATCTTAATTTGTTCTAGCATGAGCAATTTTAAAGAAATTTATTTGTTGGAGGAGATATTAGGACTGACGGTCGTCACTGTTGCAGAGTTCCAGCCACAATGCTACAACTGTCAGCGATTTGTGTATTCCTCAGTAAATTACGGACAGCCAGCCAGGTGCCTCAAGTGTGCTGGGACACACAAGACCAAAGTTTGCCACAAATCAAACGAAAAGCCAGCAAAATGCTGCAATTGCGGCGGCGTACATATGGCGAGCTGGAAGGGATGCCAGAGTCATAAGCAGGCGGAGAGGGCAAGGAACAGGCGTAGCAATCCGGCTGGGGGTCGTGCGGTGAGAGGAGAGCCTCGGCCAACCTCTAACCGGCGTCCTGCTTCGGGTGTTGCGGCTCTACCTGGTGGTCGAAGGGGCGGATCTGGACCTAGTCCTAGGGCTATCCCACCGGCTGCTGCCTCCACGTCTGCTGTGTCGGCTACTCAGGCTGTGTCAAAAGTTCTGGTTGCCCAGAACCAAAAGGTTCTGTGAGTACAAGCGTTTCTTTTTCAGATTCAGGCGCGTTAACATACGTGGCAGCAGTCACGGCTTCCAATCGACCTATGGCAGCTAAGAGGTGAAATCCCAGCTAAGAGATCCAGAAAGAGAGCTACGAACATCACTCATTCCAACTCATATGTTTCAGATGCTGACGCAAGCGAGTCTCAATCTGGTGCAGAGACGCCCAAGGGATCGTCGATGTCGACTCCTGAGGAAGCACATCCAAGGAAGCGGCGAGTACCTGTGCGCAAGCCGACTGTCCAAGAAGACAGAGCTGAGGCCTCCACCTCCTCCAGTCCCTCCTTAACTAACGAAAAGCTGGCTTCCTGGATCACGCAGTTTATTTCTATTGTTCTAGGTTCTGCGAACAAAAGCCCAGCAGAGCTGCTTGCAGCTATTTTGACCAGCCTCCAGAATCTAATTCGCGATGAGTAGAGAACTCAAGATGGTGGTCTGGAATGCAAATGGGGTTCGCCCCAGGCGCAATGATCTCCACTATTTCGCTACAGAAGAGGACGTTGACGTCATCCTTATCTGTGAGACTCATCTACAGCCGGGTCACACCTTTACACTTCCTGCCTACAGGACTTATCGTACTGACCGGGTCTTAAGAGCTAGTCGCGGTGGTGGTGGTAATCCTGGGGGTGGGACCGCTGTATTAGTGCACCGCAGGCTAACTCACAGAGATTTTCCCACTAATACAGTGCATTTTGAGTCCACGGGTATTTTCGTACAGCTTGGGGACTTGGAGATCCTACTAGTCGCAGCCTATGTCTCACCTACTCGAATTCTGCAGGATAACTTTCCATCTGATTTGGACATTCTATTTCAATGTGCCGAACATGTCTTTGTTGCAGGTGATTTCAACGCCAGGCACACGGAGGACTAACACCAGGGGAAAGGCCGTTCGTCGTTTCATTGATACTCAGCCTAGTGCTGAGGTCTTGTCACCTGCGGAGCCTACTCACTTCCCGGCCCATGGGCTTGCTGATGTGCTCGATGTAGTTTTAACCAAAAATGTTCCTTTTCCCATAGTTGTTCGTGCTACCTAGGATCTCTCGTCAGATCACTGCCCGCTTCTGGTTGCTTCTAGATGCTGCTGATGCTTCCCCCAGTGAAGTGCATGCGAGTGTCTCTGTCCGTATGCATCTCAGGAGAGGTCGGCGGAAACACTCTTGTGCCTATGTTCGGAGCCAGAGTGACTTCCTTACTTGGGGGGAGGGCGGTGGTTTAGTGGGTATTGTCCAGTTTACTGGATTGAGTCCCACAGTACCTTCTCTAATGAGAGGTCTGCGTAAATGCATTTAACCGCCTAAAAAAACCGTTGAGTCAAAACAACGAACATTTTCCTTCAATTTTTTTTTCAGGCGGTTAATTCATTTAGGCAGACCTCTCGTTAGAGAAGGTACTGTGGGACTCAATCCAGTAAACTGGACAATACCAACTAAACCACCGCTCTCCCCTCAAGGAAGTCACTCTGGCTCCGAACACAGGCACAAGAGTGTATACGCCATTAATTACCTCTCCTGAGGCGGCATGTTACAACACTCCAGCGCAATTATAACCTCAAAACATTAGTTAATTCAATAAAGAAAATTAAAAAACATTTAATAAATAAAGACCGATTATACGAAACTAAAATGAATTGCTTTAGGCCTGGGATGCTTCATAAATTTGTAGGTCTGATTTAGGTTTACCGATTTGAAACAGAAATACTTAATTATTATTTCCTTACTTAGTATTTATTTAGGCACTTATTTTTATTTTGGATATTTTTTGCAAATAGACATTTACTATAAACACTCTTTACAACTGATTGCAGTAACCAATGTCCCGGTTTATATTTAATTAATTCTTGTTTTGTACCTAAGTTTAATATTCTATCTACAAAACGTTCCAAGTTTTATATATCTTAGATTTCATTTATATATCTTAGATTTAGCTTCGTTAGTAGAATCTCTGCTCATCTCATATCTTTTTCTTATCCCTGTTTGCATTTGCTTCACAGCGAGGTTGGCGAGCGAAGCTAGCAGGTAGCGCAGCCCTCTATTAGTTTATAAAAAAAGTTACGTAAGTAAAATTAGATAAGTTTTCTTTTTAAATTGTAGGCCTAATTGTACAAAATGCACTTCCTTGGAGCATGACGAATGTGTGTGCAAAATCTCAGCTCGATCCGTTAATTTTGTGAGGCTGTATAACAAGATGTAGAAACTTAAAAAATTACGATTTTCACTTCCATAGCTCCGTGTTCTGATGGTCCCTAAAATTAAAATTTGGTACACGTCCTCAGGGGCCCCTCGAGAATTGGTGTACGAAAAATCAACATCGTTGACCCACAGGGGGTCGAGGTAGGGGAGGGTGAAAACCCGTACTTGTTCTGTAGCGTAAACAGTGTCCCTAGATAAATTGAGTGTCTTGCGCCAAGTCAAGAAAATACGTTTTTTCATGTCTGATGTTGTCTCTTGCAAAGACAAGGCTTGTCTATAAAAGACGTCTTGTCTGATCCAGTGTGCGGCCGGCCTTAAGCTAGACACACGAAACAAGCATTGTATTCCGAGAGGCCTGATCTCGGATTTGAAAAATGTGATCACTATTAAATAAATGTGAAAATTTAACTTGAAATTAAATTAATTGTGGCACCTATTGAAATTTAGATTAGATGAAGGTAAATCCCGTGTCAATCAGTACAAAATAATAGACCGAAGATCAAATTACTATCTAATGTGATCGAAGCCAGGTAATGTCGTTAGTAGGCCTATTTTTATAATTATTGGAAACTGCGCTGCCCATGACTAAAACTTGTTCATGTACCGGTAACGTATCTATCCGTCAGGAAATTTCATGTAAATCATTCCAACTGTTTTCAAGTTGTAAAGAGGCAGTTTCTTATAATCTCACTATACATTCTAAATAATCCTATTGTATTTATTGCAAGTCTACCTAACTGATATGTTTACTAGTGAATTTGTTTAAATAAATATTTACAAAGTGCTTTGCAGACGTTTGACGCGGACTAAAATCTAACAGTAAAATTAATGTTGTTGACAAAACATTAGACTCGTCGATTTGCGCCTGTACTTTGCCGAGTTTTGTTTTTTCTATAAGTTTTATTGATAAGTTTAATTTAATATTAAAGCATATCCTAAATGTATCGCAGACATATTTTACTTTAATTTTGCTTCTAATAAATAACTGTATACTACTACAAAAGTTGACTTTCATCAAAGATCAAAATATCTATGAAGAACACAAACATTATAGATAGAGTTAGGCAAGTATAGGCTATCGGTAGGCCTACTGATGGCATTTACTCAAATATACCGCACTTAATATAGATACACTCCTTAAAAGGTTCAGCTTTTTAATTTTGTACCATTTATTAACAAACAAAAGTGTTACAAAGACAGTGGTATTGTACCACTCCAACATCATAAGTTTAAAGTAAAAATGTGTAGGCTACAAAGAAGGGATGCCCATGCTATCCTGCCCACAGCCTTCTACAGTGGTGCAAAGTCAGAAGATTGTAAAAATTCAAACATCATAACTTTACTTTTATAGTAAAAATGTGTAGGCGACAAAAAAAGTATGGGCATGATATCATGTCCACAGCGTACTTAAAGTCTGAGGTTTATAATTCTCTAACACTATAATGTTAATAGCAAGAGTCTGTATGCGAAAAATTGAGGATGGGCAAGCTACTGTGTCCACAGCCTTCTAAGCGTCGCAAAGTAAGAAGTTTATAACATTCCAATATAGCAACGTTTACAGCAAGAGGATATAGGCGACAAATTGAGGATGGGCATGCTTCTATGCCCACATCGTTGCAAAGTCATAGGTTTAAAACACTTCAATAATATAGGCCTAACGTTTACAGCAAGAATGAATAAACGACAAAAGGGGATGGGCATGCGATCATTTTCACAGTCTTCCACATCATCTAAAAGTAAGAAGTTTATAATATTTCAACATCATAACGGGCATAATTTGTTTTCCGAAATTTGTCCCCTTGAGTTAAATGTGTTGGGAAAATAGTTATGTTACGTTCTTTATAATATTATAAAGAGTCTGAAAATAATTTTCAACTAACGATTTTCACTCTTGTTTCATAACTATTTTTATTTTAAAAAAAAAACTCTACTTCACGTACTTCATAATATTACTAAGATTTAAAAAAAGAAATTTTCAGCGTAACTAACAGAGACAAACGTGTTTGAAAAACGTAGGCTAATTGAAAAAAAACCCGCGATCGCCTTATGAGCGTACATTATTATAATGTTCAGTACTTAATTAATAAAAATGTATGGGCATCGTTATATTATTATAGACCTATATAGTATAAATTATATAACTAGGGGATTAATGCGACGATATTGTTTGATTTAATTTTAAAGCTGTTTATCCCATTTCATCCCTTTGACTAAAGTAATAAAATAGATTTTTTTTGTATATCAATAAAGAATAATATTAAATAATTTTAGATTTATAGTTTATAGGAATTTAGTGCAATTTATTTTTATCGTATAGGGGTAGCTACCGCATTTAAATGTTTTTGTATGTAGTGACGATATTCTCTAAAAATACTCCTGGTACTTACATGTAAATTGTGAAATTTTAGTAAAATTAGTTGAGTAACTTTTGAGAATATAGAAAAATTAAGATGATTATTATTTAATTTTAAAGGGTAGTTATTTTACTTAGGTAATCAAACTGCAAATAGTTTTGTATATCCCTTAAAAATAATATTTCATATTACATAATTTTAGCTTTATAGCAAGTAGGAAGTTAGTTTCATTTATATTTATAGGGGTAGCAACCCCATTTCAACACCTTTCAAGTGTGAATCTAAACCATCCAAGGACCCATTGAAAAACACACAACAAATTTCATCAAAATTGGTCCAGCCGTTTATGAGGAGTTCAGTGACATACACACACGTACAGAAGAATAATTATATATATATATATATAGCCTATATATATATATACAGGGTGTTTGAAAAGTCTGGAAACAGCTTAATATCTCAAAAAGTAGCCTACGAGTCTTATGAAGTAGAAATAAAAGCAGTTATTCACAACCTTAAAGAACCACTTTTTGCTGAGTTTGAAATTTTTGTCCGCCATCTTGGAATGAACTTCATTTGTTTAATGGTAAAGTGGTTATGTGACAGCCTACATCATTTCGATGTAGAATTTCAAGAGGAAACAATCGGTGAAATTTGCACATCCATATCTTAACCGATTAAAAATGGCAGCCAAAAACAACGAAATCGTGTTTTCCGATTTTGCCCCATTTTGCTGTACTATTTTTTTTTATACTAATTTAATTCTTCTTCTTTTCGGATTCAGAATTAAATGAGCTTTCAAATGATATGCCACACAACTGTATTTGGTTGAACCACTCGAAATCAAGTTTTAAAAAAACAAAATGACTGAAACTCAAAATGTTTAAATACGCCCAAATATCGTCATGTGGCATATCTTTTTGAAGGCTTATTTAATTCTGAATCCAAAAAGAAGAAGAATTCTTTTTTTTTAATAGTACCGGTACAGCAAAATTGGGCAAAATCGGAAAACACGATTTCGTTGCTTTTGGCCGCCATTTTTAATCAGTTAAAGATATGGATGTGCAAACTTCACCGATGGTTTTCTCTTGAAATTCTACATCGAAATGATGTAGGCTATCACATAACCACCTTCCCATTAAAAAAAATGAAGTTCATTCCAAGATGGCGGACAAAAATTGGTTCTTTTATGGTTGTGAGTAACTGCTTTTATTTGTATCTCATAAGACTCGTAGGCTACATTTTGAGATATTAAGCTGTTTCCAGACTTTTCAAACACCCTGTACATATATATGAAGCTAAATTGTATATTTAAGTGATATAATAATAAGTTACAGTAAAATAAAACAATGTCAAATATTACTTTGTCAAAATATACAAAATGTAAAATATTGTCTAGACTTACTTAGACAAAAATCAATCTTCTTTACAAAACTTAAAACGCACAAATACAATAATTAACCCTTACATATTCAATTATTCTTCGAATTATAAGGAGAGTGCATACACTAATACCTCACTCAAAATCATTAGTCACTACATAAATATTGCTTACATTATAAATATCACTATTTTTCGCATACTTATTAATTATAATATTATTACATAATAATATTATAATTATAATAATATTACTATAATATAATATTATAATTATTAAATTATTATATTATAATATTTTAATTACGCAATTTCAAAATATGATATAATATTTTTTTGACAATATATTGACTTTTGTGTAATTTGTTGACCTTTATTCTCCTCTAGTATTAATACTGATAAAAATATAAATCGGTCATAGAAGTTATCACTTCCAACGTGTGGTCTTAAGCACACCCAATGTTTTTTTTCTAATATCCATATAATATATCGTTTTTGATAAGTAGAAATACTTAATGTATCTTACTTTTAATTTGTTATAAATTAGTATTTTTTCCCCCGAAAATCCAAAATATTACTGTCGGACAGACGGTTCAATGTGTTGTAAATATTATTATAAAAAATACAAAATGAAAATTGTGTGTTAGGTCGTAAATATAGGGGTTGCACGAAAACCTTAACTTTAGAGCGTCCAACAAATAGCATTCTCCGAAAACTTCGTCGGACAAACTTACCACT
Source organism: Philaenus spumarius (assembly GCA_018207615.1). NCBI lineage: Eukaryota > Metazoa > Arthropoda > Insecta > Hemiptera > Aphrophoridae > Philaenus > Philaenus spumarius. The sequence continues at coordinate 27,519 of JAGFPH010000442.1, read as the reverse complement.
TAATTATAAATATTTTATTTAAACGATTCTGAAAAAATCAGCAAACAAA
>JAGFPH010000442.1:6409-27370 GCA_018207615.1 Philaenus spumarius | reverse complement strand
AAATCGATTATTTTTAACGCATTTTTTGGGAATTTTAAGCAATAATTTCCATATTTTAAGGTAACACGTAAAAATATAAAGAATTTTTTTTAACTTAAAGTAGTTTCCCAGATTATTAATTTATAAATAGAATCCGAAACACGGTATTACGAATGCATGTTTCAACGATTTTGCGGCTTGAGTCAGGCCTTTTGAATTGAAATCATACTGTACACTCGGAAGTTTTCTTCAGGTGAAAGGTACTGAACACAATCGGTTTTTAAGTCGTGGGGGAGGGTGTGAAACAGAGAGGGATATTTTCCCGCCGTCTGAGATACGTCGCTGCGTCGCTATAGTAGTTAAGGGTTAAGTTATTACTCGCAACAGCCGTAACTTATATTATGATGTCAACAAGATAACAATCTTGGAAACATTATTAAATTACTATCTTTTATTTAATAAATGATAAGTATTTCATTAACATTTGCTTGGATTACCCAAAAACTGTAATTAGGCTACTCTCAGCAGTATATTCTACAACTAGGCTACTTGGGCCTAATTATGGTATTGTCTCTTTATCTCTTATTTAGTTTTATATACTAGACTTAATATTACCTGAGATTGAGGATGAAATTCTTCTTAAAATCATTAGTGCCTAATTATATACGGCCTAATTTCTATATAGCCTAAATATGTAGTAAGGACACTATGAAAGAACTTTAACTTCATGAGGCAAAAAAAATAAACAATAAATTTTATTTGATATAGAAAACAAATCAGTATTATATGATGAATATATATATATCCAAATGTTCAAATATGTTATTACATAGGTGTGAAAACTCTAATATCTACAAGGTGTGGAATTCTTAGGGCTCAGACAAACTTGAGGGCATATTTGAATATTAATTTAATCGATAAATAAGCACTGTTAAAGTTTAACTTCATTAGAAACAGGCAAAGAATTATTAATTTAATCTTATAAACTTTTTTCAGATATTTGGTTCAAAATTTAAAATCAGTTAGTTAAATTAAAATAATTAAAATGTTTCTTTCAATAATTGGAATAAATAAATTGCATAGTTCATTAGAAATAGTTCAAATCTTGATGATGTGGTTCATAGAAAGATCTCACCAAATCCAAAATGTCTTGATCCTTAATTTCTTCTTTCAGCATTGAAATATCAACATTATTTTTAAATTATTCAAGGTAGTGATATTTTTGAGGGCTCTTGATATTTATAATTTATTCTTGTTTGGTATATGGTAGGAAAACTCTTTATTTAACTGTTGACATAATTAAATTTAAATATTTTAAACCACTACAGTTCCCTCCATCTTAAAATCATTATTGCTAGTCTAGGGGTTCACATCACTTGAAACAAAGTTTTCCATCTGTTTATATTACAATAATTATTATTCTTGATACACAAACACAATCCTTCACAGCTCTTTTGATACCATTTATTTGTTTGTGAGAGAAATATTGAAATCTTTAGTATATGTATTTTATTAATTATATTATGTATTGCAACTGTTATTTTCTGACTACCATATAAAGTAACATTTACAGTAAAATAAGAGGCTTTTGATTAATTACTAAATTATGGTTGTGCTTGAGAGACATATATGAGATAATTGTTTAACATAGAAATATGATAAATTAATGGGTATGATGTTATGAAATCTTACAACATGCGTACTATAAGAGGATAGAACTCTTTATAAAACATAAATTAAATCCCCTGGTTAATTACAAAGGTTGAAGAGCACTGTGGCGACAAATTCACAATGATTGAACGAAACCTCGAACCATAAATAGAAGGAACAAAAAACCATAACAAAACAATTTAATGAAAAGTTATGTTTACTGAGTAGTGTTAAAGCCAAAGCCCTCTGAGGATAATGACTATGTCATTGAAATGTGCATTAAAGTAGTACATTAAACATAACTTTTCATTAAATTGTTTTGTTACTGTTTTTTGTTCCTTCTATTTGTGGTTCGGGGTTTCATTCAATCATTGTAAATCCCCTGACTTAAATGTTTTAATTTATAAACACATATAGGAACACATAGAAATCATGGCTAGGCCAACGTCAATTAATAGCCTACTTATTCTTAGACTTATAATCTAAGGGCAATGAAACGTCAACTAATATTTTAACATTTCCCCTTTTAACCTTGAAATTATGGATGTTAGAGCGTCATGGTAGATTATATTTGCGTTGATTGGAACAGAAAAGTATTAATTTGTTAATTTTAATTAATTACGAGTACGGTTTTTAATCACGTAAAAATAAACCAGTTGGATTAGTTTATTTATATTTTGTTGTGTTAAATACTATTTTCTTGATTTTTAAAAAAACTTTTGCTCATGTGTAGGCCTGTCCATTGGCTTCGGGTAAAATGATCCATGTATCATCGTGCGGCCGAACAATGAAAATTCTGCGCTGGCTAAATTGTTATAAAAACGAAAATAAATGAGTTATCAGAATAAATTACTACTGTGGCTCAATACTAAAACCGTAAAAGAGGTTTATAGAAATGCCTCATCAAAGACCACCGAGTACTAAGCAAACTGAAATTGTATCCGCTTAATAAATCTTGGGGGAGCTGCTTGTTTTCATCACGAATGATTAGCGTTTACAAAAGTAAACTCGTGTACTCCGAGACGAAAATATAAGGATTCCACTGTCAAGATGGAAACAATAGCATTTGTTTTGTAGTTAATATCGTTCTAAAATTCCAGACAATTTAACCATTTATGGCATCCTCAACAACGCAGGCTTTTGACACAACCGGATCAACCGGTAAATGGTATTTTCAATGAAAAACTCGTCTCCTAAGGATGATAAAGCCCATTGATAAAGCATAGATCCAGTTTGCTTAAGCAGGAAGCTAGGCAAAGCGAATTCGGAATAGGCCTAAGGTGATATATTCTCCACGAATACAAAAGGAATATTTTTTACAGGATATATAAACAAATGTACAATCCACCGACTGACTATTTTGCGCCTTTGTTGAATTGAAATAGGCTACATTAAACAAAACTTTGACGTTATTATATTTGTTGACCCTAAACCTAATGTTCTAGGCACATGTAGTGTTAAAATTATCACTTAGGCCCAAACAATGTGGCTATTAATTTCACCTCATGAAATTCTTTGACTAATTTACTATTCTCCGTAAGAAATATGTTTAGAGTTCAAAGCTTTTAAGTTCTACTTGGCTATTAAAATGTTTGATTTTTCTCAACAACTATTATAGTTTTCGTACTAAGGAGAAACAAAAGTAGTCGAATGTTAATTTCAGTGCCTCAGTGGGCTGGAAATGCGGATAGACGAATAAGCCCGCGATAAAAATGTAAAAGTGTTGATTAGCCATTAAATTATTACTCTCCACTGAATATATCACTTATTACAAATAACTCTTTGTATGCAACGATTTCATTAAGAAATCATGCGTCGTCCACGTGCTAAATTGGCGGATCATCCCCGGAGATTAGCCAATATTGAACTTAGCTATCAAGTGACCCTATTGTAGATTGCAGACGATCAGACAGTAAAGGGAGAGAATTATATTTGAATGTCGATATATATCGAGGGGTCATTTAGCGATAACTTTTTATATGGTGAGAGCACGTCTATATCTCGGGGAATGATGAAAGATTTACCTAACACAATCGCCATTGTTTGTACCGATTGCCTAAAGTGAACTAAGGTTACAGTAAGATGCTTTTAATATTACCAAATATATAACGAACTGAAGATATTCCATCCAGTACCGTCATCTTACTTCTAACCAATAATAAATAACCACGACAAAACAGAAAGGAGGCGACGCGTGACACAGTATTACCATAAATGCAAAACATTAATTGCATTACTTTTTCATAAAAGTTTGTAATTTTCCTGTTATGCATTTTTATAACATCACTAAAGACTTAGCTGTCAGCAATAGAGAGGACAAAGAGAATAGATACAGGACAGTAGCCTATCACATGTATATTTATGGTAGTTGTATAGCTGTGGCCCCACCAAAATTCGTAGAACATTTTAAGCTATTAATTTAGAGTGTTTCAAGATTCACAACTGGCGTCCATTAAATGTTTTGGGTTAAATTACAGAGAATCTGACCGTTTTGGAAAACCGTTACAACAGACAACATTTTTAGATATTTTATAGTAGCCAACAGTACATCGTTATAATGAACCACTTTAGTAATGTCACCACTTTATCTTAAACTTTAAACAATAAAGTCAAATTCTTTAATAGTTTAATAGACTTCGAATACAAACACTCAGAATGATGTGAATGCACCCTGTCGCAGAATATAACACAATAGCCTACTATTTATTTTCAAATAATGTTTGCAATACTCGCTGTAGCTTTTTGTGTAAATATTGGAGTAGGCTGCTTCTAACACAAGCTGCAGTAATTTCGGAGTAGGAGGGGGAGGGTAGTTACATTTTCAGGATTAGGTATTTTTAAATATCAGAATTAGAACTACATGCATCGTAAAATTTAATAATGTTTAGGAATAATTATCAATATTCGTAAAGGCAGTCCTTTTAACTCTACAGTGTCGTACAACCTCCAAACTTTAATTATTGAAATGTATACGGTTAAGTTTCACACCTTTATTAATTCAGCTACTGTGACAGGCAGATAGATGGTATAGCGAGTGACTTATAAGGTTTCAGTTTTTCCCTCAAAGAACGGAAAACTAAAACTTGTTAGTTAAATTTGGTAACAAAATTACTAACATTATTCTAGCAATATTAAAGAATCCAAAAATATATTTTTACCAAGAAAATATAAAACCTAATTTTGGAAAACAAATGTTTTAACCCATGTCTGAAAACAAACTGTTAAAAATAGTTTTCATACAAATTTTGAGATAATTATTGTAAACGTAGGATTTACCTAAAATTTAGGATCCAACTGAAGATATTTTATGAAAACTAAAAATGTTTTTATATTTTGAAAAAAATTACAAATACAAAACTAAACTCTAGAAAAGTTTTCAAATGTTTATTTACTATTTGAAAGAAAATAATGATTAATTTATATCGATTATAATTTAATAATAGACTACAGTTCTTATATCACGGTTTACCTTACTCATCCACACTTTGATTACATAAAACTTTGTTTACGCCAACGACCACATAAGACCAAAAAATGTGGTCGTTGGTTTACGCTTAGATTTTTATAAACTTTAAAATTGCACTCATTACACACAAGACTGTGCTTACTTTCATTAGTAGAATACGTACTCGCACGGCATTGACAATCTTTCGGTATCACTAAAACACTGTCGAAATCATTGGTGAAAATTCTACAATTTTCTGGTCGTCCATGTTGGAACAAAGTAAAAATGGACATAAATAAGTGTTTAGCTTGGTCACAAAAAAGCAAGCGATACCGTCGGTTTAAAACCGATCCAAGAGGCCTAGATGCGAATTGCTCGTAAACAAAAAATGTCACTCGTGCTGTTTTAAGGTCAACTGTTACGCCACCCCCTCTCCTAGGATTTCATAGACGCCAAAATTGCAGCAAGCGGCTATTATTGTAGGTACCATTACAGCAAAACAAATACGTAAATTACTCGACAAACTGTTATATCTGTTATTTTATAGTCTATAATTTTAGTATACATATTGAGCTTTGTATGTTATGGTTTTACGTTTTTAAGGTTCGTGTAATAGTAGGCCTATACAATTTTGTAAATACTTAAATTGGAAATTACTTTAAATTTTTTATGAAATGTAACAACTCAGTAATAATATAAATTGTGCAGGCTAATCATACAATCTGAAAAATATAAAAGAAGTTATTCTTATCAACAATTTTAACCGGGGGAAAATTATCCATTATGACAAGAACAACTCACTATTAAATTGCTTTTTATACGAACTTTCACCTTTTAAATAAAGGGAATACAACGTCCATGACCAAGTTCTATTTAAAGGATTTCTAATAAATCGGGATATCAACGATTTTTTCGTAATAATTGTTGTGCAAAATATTCTATAACGGATGTTTTTCTTCCATATGAATAGTAATTATATATTTTTGTAAGGTTATTAGTTTTCTAGAAACGATACAAACAATATAAGAAAGAGAGAGAGAGGGAGAGAATTGCACTTTGTTGCAAAGCCGATAATTATACTACAAAGTCCATCAGACAACATGCTCAGGCGTCGTGGTTTAAACATTGCAGGACTTCATGTCTTTCTTGCATTTCAATCTGTGACACCATTCTTTAAACGACTCAATTTTATTTTGGTTTGTTTTTTTAAAGTGCATTAAAGATGTTATTTTACTATAAACTGTATAAACATTACTGGAGTGTGTTTAATTTCGTCGTGTGTACGTCCTCTTATTAGCAAGAACAAACATTTGTTTAGGGTTTAAAGGAAAGTAAATAGAAACGGCATTTTGACAAATCCAATCTAAACAAGTTTTTTAAGATTGTATTATATTTTAACACTTAAATTGCGAGATTTAGCGATTGTATTAGAGCCGGTTCAAGGGTTTTTTTGGCACATGCGAGATCAGGTTTGGCGCCCCTCTCTTATAAACTTGTTCGTCTTTTAATTAATGGGTTGTGTAATCATTTTATTGTTTATTACAAATTAAAATAAACAATCAAGTACATTAGTACATAAGGTTTTATAAATAAATCAATAATGTATTAAACAAACTGTAATAATACAATACCAGAAGAATAGTAACTTATAAAGTCCTCGGGCCCAGGCCTTTAAAAGTTTGTATAGGTATCTCTTATTTACTTCAAGTCGGACAACAATTGTGCAATAATTCTCGGTAGCGGGGCGTTTTCCTTTGAGACCCCGTCAAAGTCATTGATTTGATGCGCGGTAAACAAATTGATGACCTAAATTTATTCTTTCTTTAAATCGAAAATTTTTTTTATAAAGAAAGCGAAAAACATTTTATCGGACAAATATTATTGGTCATTACTGCGCGTCCGACACCCCGAACATGGCGAAGTTCTGACGTCATACAATTTGTTTGCTGATTTTTTCAGAATCGTTTAAATAAAATATTTATAATAAGTGGTAACTTTGTCCGACGAAGTTTTCGGAGAATACTATTTGTTGGACGCTCTAAAGTTAAGGGTTTCGTGCAACCCCTATATTTACGACCTAACACAAAATTTTCATTTTGTATTTTTTGTAATAATATTTACAACACATTGAACCGTCTGTCCGACAATAATATTTTGGATTTTCGGGGAATAAAACGAAAAAAATACTAATTTATAACAAATTAAAAGTAAGATACATTAAGTATTTCTACTTATCAAAAACGATATATTATATGGATATTAGAAAGAAAAAAAAACATTGGGTGTGTGGTCCACCCAAAAAACTTAAGACCACACGTTGGAAGTGATAACTTCTATGACCGATTTATATTTTTATCAGTATTAATACTAGAGGAGAATAAAGGTCAACAAATTACACAAAAGTCAATATATTGTCAAAAAATATTATATCATATTTTGAAATTGCATAATTAGAATATAATAATTTAATAATTATAATATTATAATATAGTAATATTATCATAATTATAATATTATAATATAGTAATAATATTATAATTATAATATTATAATAATAATATTATAATTATAATATTACTATGTAATAATATTATAATTATAATAAGTATGCGAAAAATAGTGATATTTATAATGTAAGCAGTATTTATGTAGGCCTAGTGACTAATGATTTTGAGTAAGGTATTAGTGTATGCACTCTACATATAATTCTAAGAATAATTGAATATGTAAGGGTTAATTATTATATTTGTGCGTTTTAAGTTTTGTAAAGAAGATTGATTTTTGTCTAACTAAGTAAGTCTAGACAATATTTTACATTTTGTACATTTTGACAAAGTAATATTTTACATTGTTTTATTTTACTGTAACTTATTATTACTCACTTAAATATACAATTTACCTTCATATATATATACAGGGTGTTTGAAAAGTCTGGAAACAGCTTAATATCTTAAAATGTAGCCTACGAGTCTTATGAGATACAAATAAAAGCAGTTACTCACAACCATAAAAGAACCAATTTTTGTCCGCCATTTTGGAATGAACTTCATTTTTTTAATGGGAAGGTGGTTATGTGATAGCCTACATCATTTCGATGTAGAATTTCAAAAGAAAATCATCGGCGAAATTTGAACATCCATATCTTTAACTGATTAAAAATGGCGGCCAAAAGCAACGAAATCGTGTTTTCCGATTTTGCCCCATTTTGCTGTACTATTTAAAAGAAAAAAAATTATTATACTTCTTTTTGGATTCAGAATTAAATAAGCCTTCAAACGATATGCCACATGACGATATTTGGGCGTATTTAAAAATTTTGAGTTACAGCCATTTTGTTTTTTCAAAACTGATTTCGAGTGGTTCAACTAAATACAGTTGTGTGGCATATCGTTTGAAAGTTTATTTAATTCTGAATCCGAAAAGAAGAAGAATTACTATTAAAAAAAAAAATAGTACAGCAAAATGGAAAACACGATTTCGTTGTTTTTGGCCGCCATTTTTAATCGGTTAAGATATTGATGTGCAAATTTCACCGATTGTTTTCTCTTGAAATTCTACATTGAAGTGGGGTATCACATGACCACCTTCCCATCAAAAAAATGAAGTTCATTCCAAGATGGCGGACAAAAATTTCAAACTCACCAAAAAGTGGTTCTTTAAGGTTGTGAATAACTGCTTTTATTTCTACCTCATGAGACTCGTAGGCTACTTTTTGAGATATTAAGCTGTTTCCAGACTTTTCAAACACCCTGTATATATATAATTATTCTTCTGTACGTATGTGTATGTGTCACTGAACTCCTCATAAACGGCTGGACCAATTTTGATGAAATTTGTTGTGTGTTTTTCAATGGGTCCTTGGATGGTTTAGATTCACAGTTGAAAGGTGTTGAAATGTGGTTGCTACCCCTATAAATATAATAAATATAAATGCAACTAACTTCCTACAAGCTATAAAGCTAAAATTATGTAATATGAAATATTATTGAAAAGGAATATACAAAACTATTTGCAGTTTGATTACCCAAGTAAAATAACTACCCTTAAAATTAAATAATAATCATAGGCTATTACTTTTTCTATATTCTCAAAAGTTACTCATCTAATTTTATTAAAATTTCACAATTTACACGTATTAGTAGCCTACCAGGATTTTTTTTAGAGAATATCGTCAGTACATACAAAAACATTTAAATGCGGTAGCTCTACCCCTATACGATAAAAATAAATTGCACTAAATTCCTACAAACTATAAATCTAAAATTATTTAATATTATTCTTTATTGATATAGAAAAAATCTATTAGATTACTTAAGTCAAAGGGATGAAATGGGATAAGCAGCTTTAAAATTAAATCAAACAATATCGACGCATTAATCCCCTAGTTGTATAATTTATACTATATAGGTCTATAATATTATAACGATGCCCATACATTTTTATTAATTAAGTACTGAACATTGTAATAATGTACGCTCATAAGGCATTTTTAAGTATGGGCATGATGTCATGTCCACAGCGTACTAAAGTCTGAGGTTTATAATTCTTTAACACTATAATGTTAATAGCAAGAGTCTGTATGCGAAAAATTGAGGATGGGCAAGCTACTGTATCCACAGCCTTCTAAGCGTCGCAAAGTCAGACGTTTATAACATTCCAATATAGCAACGTTTACAGCAAGAGGATATAGTCGACAAAGTGAGGATGGGCATGCTATTATGCCCACATCGTTGCAAAGTCATAGGTTTAAAACACTTCAATACTATAGGCCTAACGTTTACAGCAAGAATGGGTAAACGACAAAAGGGGATGGGCATGCGGTAATTTTCACAGTCTTCCACATCATCTCAAAGTAAGAAGTTTATAATATTTCAACATGATAACGGGCATAATTTGGTTTCCTAAATTTGTCCCCTTGAGTTAAATGTGTTGGGAAAATAGTTATGTTGTTCTTTATAATATTATAAAAAGTCTGAAAATAATTTTCAACTAACGATTTTCACTCTTGTTTCATAACTTATTTTATAAAAAAAAAACTCTACTTCACTTACTTCATATTATTACTAAGATTAAAAAAAAATTATCAGTGTAACTAACAGAAACAAACGTGTTTGAAAAATGTTATGTTGCGTGCATCCTGAAACAGTTTAGTGGCACATCTTATAGCAAAAACTTCTAGGTAGGGATACCGGCTGACCCAAAAATGATAGAGTTCCTCACGTACCATGGCTGATGCGTGAGTCCGCGAAGAGCAGTAGTCTGAAGTCTCCAATTCTTCCTGCTGGATTTGCTGGCAAGCGCCCACCTTGCGGTAGACGCGTACATCAGCACTGAACGAACTATTAACAGGAAAATCGTTAATTTAGTTTTTACTGGTAGAGGGTGAGAGGAAACCCTGAATTTTCTTCCAAGGGATAGCCACCCCGTCAAGTTCCACAACAGAAGGGACTCTGCGTTTCATTTTACGCCTTTTCCTGAAACAGATGGAATCGGATTTGTCCGCATTTATCTTAATGCGCCATTTCTGCAACCATGGGGACAGCGCGTCCATTTGTTTCTGCATGGTCTTTGTTGCGTAAGCCGGATTCATGCTACTACAGTGTAGAAACTCATCATCAGCATACAGCGAGAGTGTCACACCTGGAATGGTAGGAAAGTCGTTAGTATAAACCAGATACAGTACTGGTCCCAGGACACTGACTTGGGGAACACCAGCAAGTATCGGCCGCAAAGTGGAGAGTTCGCCGTCTACGAAGGTCTTGAAGGATCTGCCAGAGAGGTAGGAGCGGATCAAGTGTACAGCAGCCACCGGTACAGGAGACTTGCTCAACTTGTAGAGGAGGCCTTCGTGCCATACCTTGTCAAAAGCCTTGCTGGCGTCTAGTAACACTGCAACAGAAGACAAGAACTTATTGTGGTTATCAACCAGCTTGTTGATAACTCGAACGAGTTGGAGCGTGGTGGAGTGACCACGTCGGAAGCCGAACTGCTCTGGTCTGATGTAGTCCTCTAGATAGGGCTGCAACCTGGAAAGAAAAAGACGCTTCAATATTTTTGAGATGGTCGGCAGCAGAGATATCGGGCGATAATTCTGAGGAAAGAAATGGTCCTTCCCCGGTTTCGGAATGAGGATGATCTTTGCAGTCTTCCACTGGGAAGGAAAGCGGTGCAACCTGAGGACGGAATTAAACAAAGTTAGTAAGACCTCCACTAACTGAGAGGGCGCAGCAAACAAGGCTCTGCCGCCAATCCAATCCAGCCCGGAGGCTTTCTTCGGCTTGACCACAGAGATAGCGGCCCGCACCTCCTTGAGAGTGAAAGGTTCGATGATGTCGTCAGCCTCCGGTGACTCTGCAAAGTAGTCGTCAACGAACTCCTCGATCATATTATCTGCATGACCCTCATTGCAAACATTGTTATTTGGTTGAAACTATAGATCCTGGGTAGCAGGAAAAACTATGGGAAAAGGAACATTTTTGGTTAAAACTATATCGAGCACATCAGCAAGCCCATGGGCCGGGAAGTGAGTAGGCTCCGCAGGTGACAAGACCTCAGCACTAGGCTGAGTATCAATGAAACGACGAAGAGCCTTTCTCCTGGTGTTGGTCCTCCGTGACCACGAGTTGTGCTTGGTGTTGAAATCACCTGCAACAAAAACATGTTCGGCACATTGAAATAGAATGTCCAGATCGGACAGAAAGTTATCCTGCAGAAAATTCGAGTAATTGAGACATAGGCTGCAATTAGTAGGATCTCCAAGTCCCCAAGCTGTACGAAAACACCTGTGGACTCAAAATGCACTGTATTAGTGGGGAAATCTTTGTTACTTAGCCTGCGGTGCACTAATACAGTGGTCCCACTACCAGGATTACCGCCACCACCGCGGTTAGTTCTTAAGACCCGGTCAGTACGATAAGTCCTGTAGGCAGAAAGTGTAAAGGTGTGACCCGGCTGTAGATGAGTCTCACAGATAAGGATGACGTCAATGACCTCTTCTGTAGCGAAGTAGTGGAGATCATTGCGCCTGGGGTGAACCCCATTTGCGTTCCAGACCACCACCTTGAGATCTCTATTCATCGCGAATTATATTCTGGAGGCTGGTAAAAATAGCTGCAAGCAGCTCTGCCAGGCTTTTGTTCGCAGAACCTAGAACAATAGAAATAAGCTGCGTGATCCACGAAGCCAGCTTTTTGTTAGTTAAGGAGGGACTCTAGGAGGTGGAGGCCTCAGCTCTGTCTTCTTGGACAGTCGTAGAGGGTGTTCATCTGGAAATTAAAGAGGTGGTGCGAAAATAACAACTTGTAATCATATCTCAAGGACAGATGCAAATATGTTTTAGTCGGCTTGCACACAGGTACTCGTCGCTTCCTTGGATGTGCTTCCTCAGGAGTTGACATCAACGATCCCTTGGGCGTCTCTGCGCCAGCATCAGACGCGCTTTCGTCAGCATCTGAAACATATGAGTTGGAAGGAGTGATGTTAACCTCCTTACGCGTAGCTCTCTTTCTGGATCTCTTAGCTGGGATTTCAACCTCAGCCGTAGGTAGCTTGGAAGCCGTGACTGCTGCCACGTATGTTAACGCGCCTGAATCTGAAACAGAAACGCTTGTAGGCACTGGTTGGGGAACCAGAACTTTTTTCAAAGCCTGAGTAGCCGACACAGCAGACGTGGAGGCAGCAGCCGGTGGGACAGCCCTAGGAATAGGTCCAGATAAGCCCATTCGACCACCAGGAGCAGGACGCCGGTTAGAGGTTGGCCGAGGCCCTCCTCTCCCCCCGCATGACCCTCAGTCGGATTGCTACGCCTGTTCCCTGCCCTCTCTGTCTGCTTATGACTCTGGCAGCCCTTCCACGCAATTGCCGAATTTTGCTGGCTCTTCGTTTCATTTGTGGCAATCTTTGGTCTTGTGTGTCCCAGCACACTTGAGGCAAGTGGCTGGCTGTCCGCAATTTACTGAGGAGTACCCAAATCGCTGACAGTTGTAGCATTGTGCTACACCCTTCTGCGGCTGGAACTCTGCAACAGTGACCGTCAGTCCTAATATCTCCTGCAACAAATTATTTTTTTTTAAATTGCCGACCCTTTTTAGTTTAACTAAAAAGGTATTGCTGGGGGCTCTACCACCACCTTGTAGATGTCGCTCCAACATCTAGACATGGTTGGCCCGAAGCCCTTCTCCTCAAACTCCAGCTTGATTTCGTCGGGTGACGTCAGGTGGTGAAGGTACGTATGGTGACCTATACCTCTTTGTCTTTCGGTAGAAAGAACGTGTGGAATCTCACGTTGTTGGATGCAAGGTGTTCTTGCATAGCCCTAAGTCTGAAATGGTTTGGCAAAAAAAGTCGGATGAAGTTACCACACATTTGACCTCAAATGTAAGACCTTTCTAGCAGAGCCCCTTCAGAAATTACGGCCAGTTCTTCTCTACGCCGTCTACGATGATCGGCGGAATCTTATCCGCCTTGGTAGCTGAAACAGAAGAGCTCTGGTTAGATCTGACAGTCCTGACGGAACTGTCCGAATCACTGCCACTAGTAGTGCCGGGTGTACGCCTGCGTCTGCGATTCACGACAGTCTGGAAGCCTCCAGAGTCCATGTCGTGGTCACTCATGCTAGAACAAATTAAGATTAATGGTCCTTAAAAGGGCCAACTTAAATTACTAGAACAAGGTCCTTAAAAGAGCCGACTTCAATTACTAAAACAGGGTCCTTAAAAGGGACAACTTAATCACTAAAACTAGGGTCCTTAAAAGGGCCGAAAAGAAAAATTACAGAAAGAAATAGAACAGGTCCTTAAAAGGGCCGTAAAGAATAAAATCGCACAACTCAGACTCCACCGAGCACCAGCTGCCCAGCTGGCGCCCCTATACGTCTGCGCTGTTGACTCAACAGAGGCAGACGGCACTCTTTGAAGTGTAAGAAGCACGATGTTACCACACTGAAGTCTCATAGCTGGTCCAAAAGTCCTCTGCTGGTCCTTGTCCTGTAGGTGTTGTTCACTTGAAGTTCCAGATGAGAATGATGATCTGGATGTGTGAAACGAACCGAACCGAACCGAATGGAACCGCATATATGTGAAACAAGCCTAACGCTCCCTCCATCTTACTGTATTTACATATTCTGTGAGCTAACCCAATAAGTAATCATATTCATATGGACCAAGAAACTACTTAACTTCTAGTTCTGTTAAAACTAAGTTACTGTTCTACTGTTGTCTAAGATAAAAGCTTTTATGTAAATACATAGCCTAAGCTTTGTTTTTACCGACCTTCTGTAGAGCTTTCATTGCTAACATTTTTCCCACTTTCTATTTCGTTTATCTTTATCGGCTGAATCAGCGTAAAACATAAAATGCAACCACATGGAAGATTTTTAAACATAACGTTTTTTATTTTCCAAACATCCCATGTTACTCTTTCGTTTTCTCTTTGTAATACAGCTGTATTATAGATTTAGAATAAAAACAGCTTTAAATTTACAATTATTATGTACCTACGTTTATTTTTAAATGAACTAAACCTACTGATTTCAAAAAGTAATTTATAAACTTACACATATCAATATTTTTTGTTTGAAACAAATCTAATCTTCCTCTGACGCGCAAACATACGCAATTTCAAGGTTAGAAGGGTAATTCAAAATTAGCAAACAATTGACGTTGCATTGATCTCAGATTATAAGTCAATAAACAAGTCTTGATTTACGTATGCATGGCTCTGATGTGTTACTAAATTATACTGAATAAACGGCAACAGAAACTAGCACATACCTACTTTCTCACTAACATATTTATTGACCGAGCGAAGCGAGATATCCGTTTTAGCTCGACCGTTCGGCATTTCGTCTGTGTATCTGTCTATCTATCTGTCTTTCTCACGATTACGGCCAAACGCCTTGACCGATTTTGATGATTTTTTGCATGAATGTTCCTTATTCCTAGGCCGAGTGATGTATATATACGTTTTTTTCCATTTTCATTTTTACCCCTTAAATAAAATAAAAATGGCGACCGGACCGTTTCTCTCAGTGTAAGCTTTTTCCCAAAGCCAGTTTGTGGCTTAACCGTAAGTCGAATTCAAAAACTAATAACCTTTTGCCAGTAGCAAATTTGATTTTCAACAAAATTGTATTCTTGATTTTTTTCCGTATCTCTAACGGTAAGCTCACAAAATAGTCGTAAACTTCAAATTTGCCAAAAATCGTCCAAGTTTTTGTATTTTAACCATGTTTTATAAGTTTATTCTAAACCAATTCAAAAGTGTTCCATAGATTTTTTTGTAGGTAAAAGTTCAATGAATTTATATATGCCAATAAAAAAATTATCGAAGTAAAATTAACAAAGTTATTAGCTCAAGAAATAAGCATGTTCAGTAACGAAAGGAAAAAGTTCAACTTTAGGCCTACATAAAAAGTAGTAACATTTTTTTGTAATTTTGTTCATAATAAACGGTATCAGGAAACTGACACATACTTTCTCCCTCATTATAGGAACTTAATTTTTTATTTTTAAGAGTAATTTTCCCATAAAAACCCTTAAAATAACGGAAAAACCAACTTTTCTCAAAAACGGCTCCTACGATTTTGATCAAAATTTTACAGTTTATAGTACTTTAGGTCCCTAATAAACTATAAAATTTTAATCAAAATCGTTAGAGCCGTTTTTGAGAAAAGTTGATTTTTTCGTTATTTTAAGGGTTTTTATGGGAAAATTACCCTTAAAAATAAAAAATTCACAAAAATGAAAAAAACGCCTGGAGATACCGTGGATTAATACCTCCATACCAAATTTCATCAAAATCGGACGACTGGTTTAGGCTCTAGGTCTGATAACATCCACACAGACACACAGACACACAGACACACAGACACACAGACACACAGACACACAGACACACAGACACACACACAGACATCACTCCGAAAACCACTTTTTTAGGTTCAGGGGGACCCAAAACGGATATTTCCACCAAAAACTCAAACTCGAAAATTTTGACGAATACAATACTTTCTCCATATACTATGGTATAGGGGGAGAAAGTAAAAATGTGAAAAAGTTTGTAATTTAGTTCTAAATAGAACTTTATAAAAATATTTTTCAATTTCATATTTATTATTTTAAAAACACCAGTTTTTATGTTCCTACTACAAGACTGCTAACAAAACTAGGCCTATTTTGAATAATAATTTAGGAATATATCCTTTACCCAAAAATGACATATTATTATAAGAAAGTGTAGAGAATAAATCGAAGAATTGAACTGTATACTTGTAAATTATTATTTCATAAAAGTATTTGACTTAGCTTTACTTGAATTACAAAATGAGATGAAACATATGAAACCTCGCGGCGATAAAGGACATAAAAAAAAAGACCTATGGACAGCGTGGGAAGTGTTGGTACGTGGGTTGAGATCACTATCTTTAACATCGTTTGTTTTCATTATTTCTAATATTGGAATATGATATGGAACTGTAAATACATTGTTAAGTTTTAGTTATTTAAGTATGTAAATATTTAATTCTATGTTTTCCCTCAATAACGCGATATTTTTAGATATCTTACGCATAATTAACCTAAATAAAACAAAATGTCCCCTAAAAGAAAATCTTTAGCAGTTAAAGCTCAAGAACAGAAAAAAACGAGCTGTGTGACTGTCTGTCTGTCTCACGATTACGGCCAATTGTCCGATTGTCCATACATTAAAGTAGGAGAGAAACTAATAAATATTATTATTATTAGCTGAGAGAAAACTATTCGATCGATTTCGAACAAATTTGTACCATACATGTCAATTAGGCCTGTATAGACGGACGAAAAAAGCCTTTGAAAATTATTAAAAAAAACAACCCTCTTTTTGGCCAAACAACCCCCAAGAATCATTTATTATTATTATTAGCTAAACGAGCGTTTTTAGAAAGAAGTAGTTTTTTTGCATATGGTAAGGTACATTAAGGGCTACAAATAAGCAAAATTTTATCAAAATCATTAGAGCCGTTTTTTTATAAAAAATAATAACTGATTTTTTGGCCAAAAAATGGGTTCTTTTTCAAAATGTTTTTTCGTGCATCTATACAGGCCTAATGTTTGATGCAAATTTGTTCGAAATCGATCGAATAGTTTTCTTTCTAACTTTGTGTACATACAGACATACAAACATTTTGTAAAAAACACTTTTTTAGACTCAGGGGTCCCAAAACGTATATTTCCCCAAAAATCTCAACATCGATTTTTTTGCGATCATTGTACTTTCTCTATACTGTAGTATAGTGAGAAAGTAAAAATGTATCTCAGTGGATTTGTTATTGCTCTAATAAGTTAATTATAATTTTATTAGTTCTAATTTTATATATTATGCATGTTCTCAAAATGGTACCTATTTGTAAATCTAATCATTTTTGTGATCTCAAAAAAAATTTTTTGCCAAAAATATCCAGTGTTAATTTTGTAGGACAATTTCCACATTTCAGAAAATTTCCCAATTTGTTATTATAATCGATTTACTTTTTTTAAGACATTAAAAATAGTAAAGTTGCTATTTAAAACAAATAAAACAGCTGAAGAAAATCATCAGCTTCAATTACTTGATACAATTTTATATTAGCCTGGCCTGGAGTATTATTAATGACTAGAGGAGTCCGTCCCTTGCTCGCTTCGCTCACCAACCCCTGCGGCAAAGCAAATGCAAATAGGTTATTGTATAGGCCTACTAGACTTTTACACGGGAATGGCAATTGATTAGGACAAATATTTTTTATATATAAGAGAGGCAATTTCTAGTTATAATATAAATGACTAAAGTGTGATACGTCGATAAAGCAGTATTTCAAACTTGCCTAATAGCCCAGTAAAAAATAAAGTTGGCATAATTTTAATACTGACTAGGGGCTCTGCCCCTGGACGCTCCGCGTCCCAACCCCGCCTCGGCCTTCGGCCCCAAATGGCTGCTTCGCTTCGCTCGCAGTTGGAAAATTTTACCTAATCTAAAAAAAACTGGTAGTTGTGAAGAATTATAATAAAACCTGATTCTAATAATTAGCCCAATTGGTGTTTTGGTTCATTGTAGGCCCACCCTAAAATTATGTTCAGTTTTCGATCCAAATTAGCTGTTTTATATATAATAGGTTTGTAACAACCAATGTTTGAATTGAATTAAAATATAGGGGCAGCTGTTTTTGTGCCCCTGATAAAATCAGCTGTTTTTGATAAAATCAATAGAAATCTTTCTTCCATAAGATTAACATTGAAACTTTGAGTTAATGTCCTAGGACTTCGGTAAATGGCCTAAAACCTTCCCAGGGTTAACCTGTGTTACTATGCAAAATTTCAAAGCAATCGGATGGACGGTATACGAACGCAAAGTGGACAAAGAACCAAAAAAACCCCCATAAGGAATACACAGCAGAAATTTGCATTTGATTACAACGTTTGTAAGGCGAAAGATACATGATTTGTAATGCTTGATGACATATCTGTGAATGATTACCTGCAATTTAAAAAAAAAATAAGGAAATCGGCCGGATAGAATGGCCGTACTGACAATGAATACTTAACACTTATAGTGTTAAGTATTCATTGGTACTGACTGCCACAAGTTTTCATACATTCTTTTAATATATAGATAAGTGTTTGAATCATGATATAGTAAACCTTTTTCTATG
This sequence comes from Philaenus spumarius, assembly GCA_018207615.1. Classification (NCBI taxonomy): domain Eukaryota; kingdom Metazoa; phylum Arthropoda; class Insecta; order Hemiptera; family Aphrophoridae; genus Philaenus; species Philaenus spumarius. The sequence continues at coordinate 8,636 of JAGFPH010000442.1, read as the reverse complement.
TTTATGTTTGCTATTACCTAACCTAAAAACAGTTGGTTGTGAAGAATAATTACCTGATTCTAAATTGGAAAATTGTGTTACTATGGTCATACTTAAATCGAAATGCTTTCAAGAAACGTGTGTTGGTCTAACCTAAAATTGTGTTCAGCTTATGAACCAAATCATCTGTTTTATTTATAATAACTAACAACAGATGTTTGAATTATAATATAGTTGCCTAATCCTTTTCGTTTATTTTTTGTTCATGTTTGTTTTTGTTTTGTTAACCTAACTTTAAAAAAAAAAAATAGTGTGCTTAAGACCACACGTTGGAAGTGATAACTTCTATGACCAATTTATATTTTTTTGTCCGTACTAATATTAGAGGAGGAGGAATAAGGATAAAATAATTTAAAACATTAATGACTTTGCTGACTTTGGTATTTAATATACATATAACACAAATATCATATTATATATATATATATATATAACCTACTAACATTTTGACATCCTTCTATTGACGATTTACATTTAATGTGGCATCTGTGTGCATTAGGCGTCCGCATATTGGACGCCCAATTACGATCCATTATAAAAAGCGGTGGGATTTTTTTTATTTATTGGAAAAGTTCTTATAATGTGTAGTATAACCTTAACTACACTGTTAAAGTGTTGAACTATATTTAACTTTGGCAATACAAGTTAAACTATTACAATTACAAAATCTAATGGACGCAAAGATGATATCTAAGTGATAAATGATATACATTACTGTTCATTTCGTAGTTCAAGTCTTTAACACCACGTTGCGCTACATGTCACATTGTATATATTTTTTATGCCCGTTTTTTTTAAATTTCTGTTTAACTTTAAAACATTTCTGCATCCACTGAGTTGGCAACATTGCAATTAAACATTATAGGATATCTTTTCATAAATTTAAGGGTTTTTGATATATTATTATTTTGTTTTCACAGATCCACAATTACTATACTAAAATAAAAAAGATTAAAATATGAAACGCTGCATCGTTCTGCCCATTAAGTTCCGCCAAGAGAGTTTATAAGATACTGTACTTGAAAAAGAGAGTTTAGAAAATACTGAAAAATTATAATTTAACGGATGGTTATTAAGAAATTTCTCTATACGAATTTCGATACTTTTAAATTAGACAAATATTTAAAACGCGGCAGCGTTCTGTAAACCGAGTTTCGCCATGGAAAAACTGTTTATAAGTTACTAAACTTGAACCTCCAATGAGGTTAATGAATTAACGGAGTTTTTTTAGAACTTGTTTAATAAGAAATTTAAAACAATGCAAACATTTAAAACGCAGCTGCGTTCTGCCCATCAAGTTCCGCCATGCCAAGTCGATTTATTAGATACTGGACTAGAAAATTATTAGTTAACGCTGTTATTTGAAGTAAAAACTTCTTTCGGCGCGGTTGGCACTTTTTTGCAAGGCTCCGTCGAATCTCCGCAATTATTTAAGGTTCCGTCGCAACACCGCAAACATTTAAGGCTACGCCGCATCTCCGCAATCATTTAATACACATTCACATCCCAGCAATTATTTAAGGCTCCATAGCATCTCCGCAATGATTTAAGGCTTCATCACATCTTCGCAATTATTTAAGACACAGTTGCATTTCCTCATTTATTTAAGGCTCCGACTCATATCCGCAATTATTTAAGGCTTCATCGCATCTCCTCATTTATTTAAGGCTCCATCGCATCTTCGCAATTATGTAAGGTTCCGTCGCAACACTGCAAACATTTAAGGCTACGCCGCATCTCCGCGTTCATTTAATACACATTCACATCCCAGCAATTATGTAAGGCTCCATCGCATCTCCGCAATGATTTAAGGCCCCATCGCATCTTCGCAATTATTTAAGACACAGTTGAATTTCCTCATTTATTTAAGGCTCGACTCATATCCGCAATTATTTAAGGCTTCATCGAATCTCCTCAATTATTTAAGGCTCCATCGCATCTTCGCAATTATGTAAGGCTTTTTTGGATCCTAACAATTATTATTTAAAGCTCCGTCGCCTCTCCGCAATGATTTAAGGCTCCGTAGCCTCTCCGCAATGATTTAAGGCTCCGTAGCCTCTCCGCAATGATTTAAGGCTCCGTCGCCTCTCCGCAATGATTTAAGGCTCCGTCGCCTCTCCGCAATGATTTAAGGCTCCGTAGCCTCTCCGCAATGATTTAAGGCTCCGTAGCCTCTCCGCAATGATTT
>JAGFPH010000441.1:557482-583509 GCA_018207615.1 Philaenus spumarius | reverse complement strand
TTTAATAAAAGTATACAAAGCTAGAGAGAAAACTATTTGATCGATTTCAACCAAATTTGCACCAGACATGTCCAGTACGCCTGTATAGATGCACGAAAAAGGGTTTTGAACAATTTTGAAAAACAACCCCCTTTTTGGCCAAAAAACCCCCAAAAAATCAGTTATTATTTTTTTATAAAAAAACGGCTCTAACGATTTTGATAAAATTTGGCTTATTTGTAGACTTTAATGTGCCCTACCATATAAAAAAACCCGCATCTTTCTAAAAATTCTCGTTTAGATAATAATAATAATAATAACTGATTTTTGGAGGTTTTTTAGCCATAAAGGGGGTTGTTTTTCAAAAATTTTTAAAACTTTTTTACGTGCATCTATAAAGACCTAGTTGTCGTGTTTGGTGCAAATTTGTTCGAAATCGATCGAATAGTTTTCTCTCTAGCTAATAATAATAATATTTATTAGTTAATCGCCTACTTTAATAAAAGTATACAAAGCTAGAGAGAAAACTATTTGATCGATTTCAACCAAATTTGCACCAGACATGTCCAGTACGCCTGTATAGATGCACGAAAAAGGGTTTTGAACAATTTTGAAAAACAACCCCCTTTTTGGCCAAAAAACCCCCAAAAAATCAGTTATTATTTTTTTTATAAAAAAACGGCTATAACGATTTCGATAAAATTTGGCTTATTTGTAGCCTTTAATGTGCCCTACCATATGCAAAAACCCGCATCTTTCTAAAAATTCTCGTTTAGCTAATAATAATAACTGATTTTTGGGGGTTTTTGGCCATAAAGGGGGTTGTTTTAAAAAAAATTACAAAACCATTTTACGTGCATCTATGAAGACCTAATTGACGTGTTTGGTGCAAATTTTTTCGAAATCGATCGAATAGTTTTCTCTCTAGATAATAATAATAATAATAATATTTATTAGTTAATCTCCAACTTTAATAAAAAAACTCTCCTACACCACCCTACAAGTCACAGTGAATCTGTTTAGTAATTTAAATGTATTTGTGAGAAAGTATGTGCCAGTTCCTGGTACCGTTTATTTGTAGTTACATTTTACAGTAGCCTAGGCTTGTCGATTTATTTTTATAAAAGAAAAAGGTAAGTTAATTTCTATTTAGCCTTATTTATTGATATTATATAATTATTTACTGTGTTTAATTATTACAAATAATGAAGTTAAATTACTTTCATTAGGTAGGCTAATTCTTGCTAGGTACAATTTTGAGGAACGGTTATATTTTCCCAACTGGGTTAAAATGTTATAGGATGAACAGTTAAATTAAAAGCGTTCCTGCCTTATCGCCATAAAATATAAAATATCAAGAGCCATCAAAAGTGTCACTATATTAAGGAATTTTGAAATAATGTTGAGGTTTCAACACTGAAGGAAGAAATCATGGATCAAAACATTTTTGGACTTTGGTGAGATCTTTTTATGTACCATCAAGATTTGAACTATTTTATGAACTATGCCATTTGTTTATCATAATTATTGAAAGAAACATTTTAATCATTTCAATTGGACTAACTGATTCTAAATTTTGGACTTATAAGATTCAACTAATAATTCTTTGCCTGTTTCTAATGAAACTTAATTAATGATTAAACTAATATTCAAATATGACTTCAAGTTTGTCTGAGTCCCAAGAATTTCACACCTCGTAGATATTAGAGTTGCCTGAGGCAAATCAACTAAAACATTTGTATTATTTTAAAAACCAAATTATTGTATGTATTAACATTTTGAACATTTGGATCTATAATCACTATTAAATACTGATTTATTTACTAGCCTATATGAAGTTAAGTTCTTTCATAGTGTCCTTACTATATTTAGGTTATATATAGAAATTAGGCCTAGGCCTACTTACAGTTTTGGGTAATCCCATCACATATTATTGAAATATCTATTTATCTATTAAACTAAATTAAGAAGATAAAGAAAAAACATAACATGTGCAAAATAAGTACATGTATGAATACGGTATAAATAAATACGGTACATTTTTTATTGTGTAAGGAAAAAATTCAATCTTGGTACTAAATGTCAATTACATAACAAATGAACCCCGAAAATGTACCAGATATTGATTGCGATTGTGGATCCATATTTATTTATAAAATATTTATGCACCGAATAAAATACCGAAAATAGGTTGTATACTTTCCCGGTAGTTTTACTGAGTCTTTCTATGATTGTTGAATGTTTTTGTCATATTATTTCTGTTATTACACTAAAGTGATAAACACTTTGTGTAAGTGTAGTGAGTTCAGAGCTGTGAATCTTGTTTCTTACAACAATTGCAATGAGTGATCCTCTAAGAAGGGATCTACCTCCAAAAAAAAAAAAAAATACCGGGGCTTTGCGTGAAAAAAAACGCAAAAATACATATGTTAAATGTTAATATATTTTTTTTAAGTTTTCGGGAGTTATTCTCAATAAAATAGGGAATAACATAATATATAAGGTTAGAGGAAAAATATTTTTTTTACATAGTTATTAGGCTCTAAACTTAAAAATTTTATACAAATATTGGTTTTCCTTTACTTTTTCAGTTATAGTACACATGTAAAAGTGGAATTAATACCATTTTTCTGTAAATTTAGTTGTAGTACTTTTAATTCCAATCAAAACGAGACCAAGAGCGTTATTCTATCTTTGATATTAGCTAAACTACAATGGTTTATGTAAACATCCGTCAAAATACCGAAAATAGGCTTGGCGGTATTAGACAATCCCACACGACAGTGGCTTGGGGCTCAACGCAATGTCTCGCTTAGTTGACCTTGGCGGTAATCGGAGCTTCCTATTAGAAACGGCATGGAGGTCAAAGGGATATATATATAATATATCAAATCTTTAAGACACTCCAAAACTTAATCTGGGGACCATGATCAGTTCTCATTGACTACTCTCGACCTTAGGTCTCACCATAAGAGTCACTTTAATAGCTCATATTTGCTAATAGAGAAACTTGAATTTTAAAAGTTTATTTAGTTAACTAGTTATTACAAACATTTTTATTGGCAAGGGTTTCGGCCTTAAAAAAAAGATGGAATTCGTATTCCACTAACTTGGAAATGGAGGTGAAAATGTAAGAAATATTAGAATGTTTATGCCGTGTGTAAATATATGTTAAGTAAGTAGTAGTATGTGTGTTTGACCCTTGTCGGCTGGGACATCAAACCCCTCCTAACTCTTTTAGGACCAAACATTTTTTTGGGGGTGTGTGTAAAGTGTAAAATGATTTTGGGCGAGAGGTTTTAAAAAAATGCACACTGTAAACATAGACAAAAAAATTTCAAGCGTTTGTTAAAAAGTCATAAAATGTTTATTTATAAATATTTTTTAAGTTGAAGATAGATAAATGGACTTTTTAATAAATAAACGAACATATAAGCTAAAATAATTTTTATTTTTAAACTCCAATTTGGGGAAAAAATATAAATTTTGTATTAATATTTTAAATTCAAATTTTGTTATTTTCAAAACAAACAAAAATTTTACTGTGGGTAACTTGATTTTTACTATTTTTCTATTAGTCCTGAAAATTTCATAAAGATAAGAACTGAAACAAAAAATTCTTAGGCCTAGATAGCTGATCGACAGAGATGCGCAGAACATTAACATAGTTTGTTAAATCTATTTAAAAATATTTACTCACATGTTTTAATTATTATTATATTTACTATAAATGACACTATTAGTTTTCAAAAATAATAATTTCAAAACTTTTACTTATTTAATTACGGTGAAATTAAAATTTTGCACAAATGACAAAATATTGTCAAATGGTTTTTTACGCATTGAAATAATTTGACGGTATTTCGTCATATTGTCTTTTATGTATATTTTAATATTGACGAAATATCGTCAGATTGTTCCAAAATGGTTAATAGATACAGGAATACATGCATGTGTTCTTAAAAAACACAATTTGAATACATTGAGAGCCAGTTACTTTATTAGTCTTAACATTAAGAAATAATACAAATATTTTTACACAAAAATGGATAAAAAAATTTTAGAGAAGGAAATGTTGTCTCAACCAGAACAACCTCTACATCCGCAGTGTATACATTCCACGATCCTGCCCTGGAACAGACGGTAAACATATAATTTGTTAAACTGATAAAATATAATCATATGTATTGGTTACAGGACAAAAAATGTTCACAATTTTTTATTGTCATTATTAAGCACATTTTTTATGGCAATAGACAGTGTCAACATAGTATAAAAAATTATCTAGGAGTAAAATTTCACAATTTTTCCAACACATAATTCTTTAAAAGTGACATCAATATAACAATAAAATAAAATTAGGATAAGAAACCGTTAAAATCAAATATAAATATACAACCACAATCAACTACAAAAAGACAACCTATTTTAATAAACATTTTAAAATTTAATGAATTAGTATCACAAATCAAATAATCCTGGATGGAATAAAAAGCTTTCAATTTGAGCCAACTATTGACTCTTAATTTAAAATTCCCCAATCCAGTTGTCCAAGCTTCCTTAGGTAATTTATGAAAAAGTTTTATTTTCATACATAAAAGACTGTTATCAGTTTTTTAAGCCTTACATGCATTGGAGCTATACAATATTTCCTTCTAGTATTGTAACTATGAATATTTTGCCTGAAAGTACAGTTCTTTAAATTCGCCTTAACATCTAGTAAACAATAATACATATATAAACTGGGTAATGCCATTATTTAAAATTCTTTAAATATGGGTAAACAACTATCTCTTTCTGCCATATCCTTTATAGTTGTTATGATTCTTTTTTGCCACACAAAAACTTTCTTAGAACCACTGCAGGCTGTTACCCCGTAGTGTTATACCATACGTCAAATGTGAATGGCAAAATGCATAATACATATTAATTAGTATGTCCATACTGACACAAGCCTTCAATTTGCGCAACAAATAGGTAACTCTAGATAATTTGATACATAGAGTTGTTACATGATACTCCCAATTTAACTGACAATCCAAATGCATACCTAACAATTTTACAGTTTTGGTGGTGCAATCTGTATTTAAACTGTTCAGTGAAAATATCAGTTTTTCAGTTTTACTTTGGTTGACAACAAGTTGAACCAATGCAAAGCTTTTTCTAATGCTTTGTCCTGCTCAAACTTTCGACTTCAACACTATTACCACTGTTTAAAAACGTGGTGTCATCCGCATACAAAATAGTCTTTCAGGGCATATTAATGGAAAAGTCATTACAGCCATCATTCAAGAAGAATGGGATGAAGAATATGTCCAACGCCTGAATGAGGTTCGAAGGCAATTGAGGCTGAGTTGGAGAAATTTTGACCAGGGAAAAATCTATAAAAATAAGGAAAAAATAATTGTGGGGAAAAAAGATAAGAAATTAATGGGAACAAAGGTCAGCCTAATTGGTTTCTTTGCAACGTATACTAAGTGTTCATAAAGTCCCTATAACCACCTTTATTATTTTTGTTATTGAAAATAAGTTAACAAAACTTTGTATATCTATCTTGTGTTATATACAGAACAAATTTTTTGACATATGTGAACCTTTGATTTTGGGGGAAGGGGGGGGGCTTGAGGGGGTAAAAATTTCAAATATAAAGGTAGGACATGAAAATACCATTAAAAAGCTTATTAAAAGAGAAACAGAATGGCGCAAACTAGAGCTTATTATCATGCTTTGTTTCAAATAAATGGACAAAGTTCTGGAAAATGATATTATCGTAACATCAAAGCAGGTTATTAATTTGTTGATATTAGGAATAAGTGTTATTTTCCAGAACTTTGTCCATTACTTTCAAACGAAGTAAGATATTAAGCTCTAGTTTGTGCCCATTGTGTTTCTCTTTTAATAAGCTTTTCAATGGTATATTACATGACCTGCCTTTATATTTGAAATTGTTAGCCCCCTAGGCCCCCCAAAATGATTGAGTGTCAGATATGTCAAAAAATGTGTCCTGTTAAGCAACACGAGATATATACAAAGTTTTTTTTCACCACACTACGATGTTTTCAGCTATTTTCGGAACGTCATTTGGAGGCCGAAAGTAGCTCTTTTCGGCCCTAGGACTGTAAAGTCAGCTGTTCGTTTATTCTACTAAAATATGAACGTATATCTTAACACAATTTCGTTATGAAATAGGCCCATGTGGCAAATGATTCAATAGGTATTGCTGAAAGACTAGGGGCACACACATAATTGTTATTTTCACCGTTGCCTAGCAACCAGTTATTATTGTTGCTGCTTATAAGAACCATAACCTTAAAGTTGTTAAACTCTGAGAGGAAAGTGGTTGAATCTACTAGAGGATTCATGTTTTCTAACAATCAAAACTGTACCTTTAACTTTTATGTCAATAAAGACTAAAGATTAAAATATAAGTTAAGTTTTGTTTTTAAATGTTAGGCTGATTTCAAACTACACTGCGGTAAAACTGTACTTTCCATAGCTAGCTAGTTTATAACCTCAAAGTTTCATTTTCATGTGTGCTAAATAAATAATATTCTTTTTTAATTTTATATAGTGTTTATTTTATTGTGTAGTGTGGTGAAAAATAGCGTTCGCACCACGGCCGAAAGGGTTTTGCAGCTCTCGATCGTTTCAAGTTCTCGACTCCGTCTCGAACTTGAAATACGATCTCAAGCCTGCAAAACCTCATTTTCGGCCCTAGGTGCGAAATATACTATTGTTAAATTATTTTCAATAACAAACATAATAAAGGGGGTTAAAGGGACTTTATAAACACTCTGTATGTATACACAAATAAAATGTGTTGTCTGATTTCTGCTGCAAGTCAGGCAGGGTTCCTATTTAATCTATGCACAAAATGTTGTTCATCCGAGACTATATTTTTTTTGATGAATAGCAGTTTCCTGATTCTTGAATCGCTACAAAAAGCTGGCTTTCTAATACTTTCTTTAGCTATTAATAATTATTATGGTACCGGAATGCAAATTTTGTTAGCTTCATAAAAATGATATTATTCAAGCTATAACAACTAAATTACATTAAACCAAACTATACAATGATACCTTAACCTACTGTGCGTCCGGGCTTTAGTTGGCAGTACAGGCCATATGGACGGTTGCGGGGCTACTACCTGTCCTGACAATACCAGACTGCGGCTGTCGTCGCGACGTGATTGCACGTCGACAAAGGCGTTATAATTACTCACAGATGCATTAAAAATGATGTTCACAAGTTATAGTTACCACCTAGTCTTCAACTTATATTCAGTATTGCAAACAGTAATATAAAAATGATTTTAACAAGTAATAAATGTAAAAAAATACAATTATGGCTGTGTAATAAATAAAAAAAAGGAATGTAATCTACAGTATGTTATAACTTTGTTTTGCAGTAACCATAAACAAACAGAGAAACCCCAGACTACAAATAATATTATTTTTGTTATGAAGGAACAGTTTTGGCACAATTAAGTGTTGTGACAACAGAATAACCCAATGCTCTGGCGTTTCCTGTAAACAGGTAATGAATAGATTCCTCTTCTGTCCCATTTCATTGTTCAGTGTTAGTTTGTTCTCGGCTGGTTTAGTGTGTGTTTGTATACCACATTACATATAGGTGTATTGGTACATTAGTATAAAAAAGATAAAACTGTTAAACATTGCATTTAAATTTATATAAAGGCAAGCAGAAATACTGCGATGGCATCGCGCCACTTACAAATACACAATGATAACTCTTGACTTCTGCGGCTCTTAATGCCTAAACTAAGCAGTCCAAGTAAAAAAGTCAAACTACAAAAATTAAATTTATCTATTTTTGTACAACTTTCCTGCTTGAAAATGTTGCCTGACCAAAAATTAAAAAAATCCATACTTACTACATTTACTGTCCTTTTCAGTTATAAAATCCTATACAAGATATATAACAAGCGTATATACATTGCTTGGTGTCACATGAGGAAAGAGTTTTAATACCATTTAATTTTTAACTTTAATTTGATACCATTTACAAAATTACATCATCTACACAGTCAGTGAATTCATAGAGCGCCCGATGTCAGCAGTGCGGGTAGTAGTACGGAAACTTCATATGAAATGCATTAGTTAGCTTTTCCCATACTTTTTTTTTTTAACATCCTGCTGTTTTGCACTTTAAGGCTAATGAAGACGGGACCTACAGTTTTACGTGGAATCCAAACCACAGCCAATGATGTCTGTTAAGAAACCATTTAGAAAATTATTCGGGGTCAATGGGATTGAACCCAGAACTTTTCCATTGATGGTTGCCATGACGATTGATAAAGCTTTCACGCCTTAACAACAACGGCCATCGTGCAATTAATTGTTCCCGTATTGCCAACTAAAGCAGAGTAAGTACTTTCCAAAATCTAATTGCCATGACTTAAATAAAAATAAATTACACATTACAGTGTAACTGGTTATCTGGAAGTACATCTAACAATCATTATTAGTCACACACATACAAATTAGCAAGCTAACAGAATTTGCACAAATATGAAGTTTTTCCTTTCAAATCAATATCTAAGACATTTCTTAAATGAATCGTTTACTTCAGAAACCCGTTAACTGACAGCTTTCAAACTTTTGAGAAACCAAAAAAAACCACCATCCACCTAAAACCTTGTATTGCAATGACATTTTTCTCTTGAAACTATACGAGGTTCGAACCATTTTAACAGTATTTTTAAATCTGTACAAAATTATCTCTTCAAATGAAAACAAAACAAGCTTTTTATAACTACTTCTAGATGGTGCTGATGTATTTTGTATAGCAAGGTTAACCTAAGAAGAGAATGTAAAACAACTATGAACTATAAATTTATCAGTTTTTTAGGTCACGTTTTAGCCGACTGGACCGCTAAACATGTACTGTAGCCTTTGTATGTCTTTCTATCATTTTGTATTTTATTTTTATGTTCATTTGATAATACAAGTAGAGCCTTTTCCATATCTTTGGCCACATTTTTATTGATTTCACCAATTTACCATACCTTCCCTCCCAATTTTTACAGAGTCCGTGTTATCTGAGGTCCGCATTACCTCGGATAACCACAGCTCTACTATATTTATATATATATATATATATATATATATATATATATATACTGTAGTAAAAGTAGGCTACGCAAAACATTCAAGCTGGAGACCAGGTAACTAGTCATATCCTGTCAGCTTAAGCGTTGTATCTTCCTGATTAGAATATCCCAGGTTCGTACCTCAGTTAGCTTTTCATATCTGTGGTTTGAGGGTAAGAGGGCAGAAGTAAAGCAAACGGTGGTTGACTCGCTTCTCGGTTAACCCGGAACCCGGAAATAATGACACAAAATTTTGAATAGTGAAACATCTAGACCTGGTCCCACAGAATTTTTTATCCACGATCTGGTCGAGAGTAAGTGCCATATTGACAGTCGCAGTATCACAGTTGTCAAGATGAGTTCTGTGATTGAGGAGGAGTGATTGCCGTACGGTCTTACTTAAAAAGAAAGAAGAAAACGTGAAGATTGGGAGTCGATCCACAGAATAGTTTGAATCAAGAACAGTTTCACACCATAATCACATTCCTCAGGGAAGATGGAGAGAAGTTTTTCCTTATTTTCGAATGAGCATAGTATCGTTTAACGAACTCTGTCATACATTCAAGACAGAATGTAAACGCTTATTTATTGCTGTTTTTATTGTTTAAATAAAAAATTAAAAACATACTCTCTCACTAATTTAACTTTGATCTAGGACTGAAACTGAAGACAATTTTTTTAAATTGCATCTATTCACTACAACTTTTTTCATTAGAAACCCTTTTCTGTCTTTCACAGACTGGACGTTTCAGATTGTAAAATAAGTTCAATTTGTGTAATAAAATAATAATAAACACTTTCCTTCTTTATTCTTCTCCTCTTTTGGCAACTGCTCCCAACCCTCAATAACTATATTAGCAACTTCTATCCACAATTTCGATTTCACATCCGTATTACTGTAGTTTTTTAAAGTTATATCCCAGAGATCTACGTAAACTAATTGTATTAATAAAAATATCAGTGTTAACCCTAGACCTGCCCTGGTTATACCTCAAATTGGCGAGCCGGTTTTTAGTGTTTTGCAAGCATATTTTAAAAAATTTGCCAAAAATAATAATTCTATCCCAATCCATATATAAGTGTTCTGTACCTTTTTGGTAGAAAAAGGTTCAAAGAATTCATATATGCAATTAAAAAATTTATTGGTGGAAAATTGTATAAGTTATTAGATCAAGAAACAAAAAATGTTCAGTAACGAAAGGAAAAAGTTCAACTTTAAGCCTACATAACAAGTAGTAAACATTTTTTGTAATTTTTTCGTAAGCATAAAAAAGTTTCGTAATTTAGTTCTAAATAGAACTGTATAAAATCATTTATCAATTTCAAATTTCTTATTTTGAAAACACCAGTTTTTATGTTCCAAATACACAACTGCTAACAAAACTAGGCCTAGTTTGAAACGTAATTTACTAATATATGCTTTGCCCAAAAATAAAATATTATAACAAAGTGTAGAGGATAAATTAAAGAAAAGAACGATATATCTGTCTTTCCTTAGTTCACAAAAGTGTTTGAGTTATCTTTATTTGAATAACAAAATGACATCAATGTATGAAACGTCTCCAGTCGATATTACTTCAGGCAGGAACGGACATTTGAATTACGTGGGAGCGACAAGCGAAGGACGTTCTCACCAGAATGCCCTAATTATATACTTTCCATTGCTGTCTGGACAAACAAAAAACTGGTTATTTCTAGTTTACTTCCCACCGTTAGAATGATAAAATTATTCTCTACAAAATGGTGAAAAGAAATCTGTCAAAACATATGATATTGTAGGCGTTATCTCGGTTGACAAATGTGCCTGTTTCATTAGTTGAAAACTGTCCAATCACAAGGGTTTACAGAAATCTTCGTCATAAATTGTGTAAAATAGTGACATCTGATTGGAAGGCACTATTAGAAAGATAAAATCTTGACGAATCCAATGGTAGCTTTATAATCTCGATAGAAATACTTCTTGCCCGTTGAAGAAGTGGGAAATAGCAGTACAATTGTTGTACAATCGTTGAAACAGATGTAACCTGATCTGGATATTGTAAAATGATGATTATGTATGTAAATATACGTTTTACAAAAAAGTTTTAAATACAAAAATTAAAGTTTAATTGATTTCCTTTCCAACGGTTTTATTACTTGGATGATTGTAAGTGTATTAAATAACCCAATATGCAAATTCTCGCATAGGTTCGAAATGGTTGCATCTTGCACCTGAGAGAACATCACTTTGGGCAGTTTGCTACGGGGAGGGTTAAAGGGCATGGTTATTTCAAAAAGAGAAACTAATTGCATTAATACAAATATCAGTGTCAAAGAGCATGGTTATTTCAAAAAGAGAAACAAGTTACTTTCAGCACTACTGAAAGCACAAAAGCGCACATGAATCAGGTGGAGCAGAGAAAAGTGGGGGAGTGACCTGTTGCCATGCGTGGCCAGCTCTATTAAGATAACATAGGGAATGTATTTGTCGCTGCGACCAGAATACGCTCTCGGACGCCTTCTATTTGCTGTCGCTTAGCGTGGCCGTATCATTTATAATTCAATGCTTTACACATTTTCTCTTTGTCGCAGCGTCATCTAGCTTGGCCGAAGCCTAATTCTTAGCACTAAAAGCAGCAGGCCGTTTATATGGCCTAATAGGCAATTTTGTAGATTTATTAGCAAAGAGGTTATAAATTTATAAATTTTTAAAAATAAATTATTCTTTTCATTGTAACTTACAGCAGATTGACTCATTTAGTGAGATAAAACAATCAAACTTGACATTGAACTGCTTAAAAACAGTTTATAACACAGGAATACACTGAAAATAAGTAGTGTTAGTAGAGTCGACAAACCAAAATTAACTTGGGACTCGCTAACTTTCAAATCAATTGGTTAGACCTATCTGGCAAACTAAGCATTTGCGGAAGATATGTAACCTCAATTTTGTTTATCCCGATTTATAAAATCATTTAACGAATTTGTCATATTACTTACCATATTTATACTCTGCATATAAAGTAACTTCTTGAGGCATATCAGCTATCCCTTATAAGTTTTTGTAGCATCACGCTGAGTAAGGAACAAGACCAGGCAAAGGTGGGGAGACATGCCAGCATTCTGTACTGATCTACATCACCAACAACGCTCCTCTCTCTCACTGCTTATCTCATATAAACTTCACGTTTTCTTATTGCTCTTTTACCTACATCCTTCCGTTGTCTGAAGACTGATCCCGAAAGCACTATACCCCGTTAGTTGTCTGAAGGCTGATCCCTCCAGGACGAACTTTCCATCTTAACTTCTACCACGTCATTTCTATTGAGAATACACATATTGTCGAGCCCTTCTGAACTCTGAAACCTCTATCCAGTTCCTTAAACCATCAAACGCTCAACAATTTTCTTTAATGTTAATAATTCCACAAAATCATGAATAGACTACAATACTTACTTCTTCTAGTTTGGCCTTAGGCACACGACATATACAGCTTGTACCGAAATTAGTGTCTCTCGTCTGAATGCAACGAAGGCAGCAAAGGTTTTCGTACCCCTGTTTCTTCCATTTTGCTATCAGATTTTTGTCAGCAATGTTTTCATTCAAGCAATAGTCGTATAGTTCTAAAAAATAAGTAGTAATTCTATTAACAACAAATATTGTACTCTGTATTACACAAATTTTAAAGAACCCCGAATGGTTGAACAGATTTTCTTGAATCACAGCTAAGAACACTCTCGATTAAGTTCACCTTGCAAACAAAAACAATTAAATCAAAATCGGTTCATCCGTTTGGGAGCTACGATGCCACAGACAGATACACATGTTAAACTTATAACACCCCTCTGTTTGTGCCGGGGGGTTAAAAAATGAGAAGTTAGCACCATTTAAATTTTGAAATATTTAAGTTTCATCGATATGCAATGTTTATTTTCTCTATAACTGATGACAAATAATTAAAACTATTTATTTAACGTATGTAAATATTTGTGTTGTATTTAAATATAATTTCCCCATTCAAGAAATTATGTTTGTTGATTTTTACAGTTCTCATTAAATAACTATTGAGCTAGACTTGTGAGAAGTTAACTTGATGGAATAAAACACAACTGGTACTTTTACTAACTCAAAAGCGTTTCAACTAGCCTAACAGTTTTTAGTTTGATTATTAAACCTCATGCATCACTGAAGATGGCGACATTGCCGTTGAAACGCGTTTGAGTTAGTAAACGTACTAGGTGTGAGATTTTGTTTTCAAGTTTATTCTATCAATGTACTTAGTCTTTAAAAAATGAACGTTATGAAAATCTCATAACTAAATTCTTTCAAACTAAAACGCAGAAATTTTATATTTATTTAAATAAATCATGTTGCATTATTAGTGCTTTTACAAATTAAGCCAATAAGAAATTAATTTTTGTTCATTATTTTTGCTGAAATGGATAATCAAACCGATTAATTTCTTGTCCTATATGCACCAAAATCAGTTTTAAGAAATGGTTGCAAATTAACGAGAAAGTGACAACGATTTTTATTTTCATCCAAAAACCTACCTACAAATTCAGACGAAGTTTAGTCAATTCAACATTTTGTTTACAATTTTGGCCAATATCATCGCTCAATAGTAGGCCTGCTAAATAAATTGGCTTAATTTGTTATGGTGTAAAAACAAAGAAATATAATGACTAAAAGTACCTCTGCTAATAGCTTTACGCCTGTAAAATAGATCGTAGATGTATCTGGATTTTTGATGATGTATCTTGAATATTGGCCAGAGTGATTCTACTTTTCTCTTTCCTTCATGGGGCTCGGTTTCCGCTAAAAACAAACAAAAATACCTCATATTTATAAACTGTACTAATTCAAGCTTCCTACAGAATTTCAGTCATTTTCCAAATTTACCTCCGAACTATTTTTATTGATAACTTTACCTCTGTTGCAAAAAACAAAACTATTACCTAGGCTTATTGTACTTAAAAGGCCACAAAGGAATTGGAATGCAGGCCTGATTAACTGAAGCGAGATAAGCCTAGTATTGAACCACAAGAACAGTGGTGGATAAAGACAACATAGGATCGAATGACTGGGGGGTAATAAAAACTCAAAGTCTCAAAACATTTTAAATATTTTTTTGTCACCAAACTAAGCTCTTAATAAAAATTTCTTTAAAAAAAATCCCGGAAAAACTCTGGGCCAGCTGCTCTCCCTGCCCTGGGCTAGAACGGCCACTGCACAAGAAAATTTTTTTATCAAAATCGTGCTATTTTATATAATAAATAATATATTAAAAAAACATTATATGAATAGCTTTACTAAACTAATAGCTGTGACATGTGTGATATCACACATAGTAGGCCTAATATAACTGAGAAATTTGTTTAGCTTGTTTATTAACTGCAACAATATAGGCCTATACATTTTATGTTTTGGGTGATATTTTTTACAATTTGTATACTATATACTATTGTATATTATATACCAATGCAATGTAAAGCTCTATGCAAATTGGAAGCAAAATATGAAGTTGTTTAGAGGAACAATGGAAAAGAGAAGAAAAAGTCAGACTATATAGGGTAATTATATTTCAGGTTAAGTTATTAGCCTAGAAACTATTTAACACCCGAGTATATTTGCTACTTTTTAGTATTTTTAGTAATATTCAGCTGCCAACACATCAAGCGGATGGAGGAGGTAAATAGGCTCGATTTACATTTGCTTTCTCAGTCGATATTTTCCTGACTCATGAGCAACTATCTAACCTGTGTGCTTACACATAGTACAATACATTCAAGTTTTATTTTTCAGGCAGTAGGCCTACATTAAAGTGTAATCAGGTGTTATTATGTCCTGAATTTATACCAACAATTTTCATTAAAATTTATAAGCCTATTATTGTTTAGAGTCTACCAAAAAGAAAACCATTTGTGTTTTGCTACATTTATCCTGATACAGGCTACGATAATACAATAGGTTGTTTTTGTGATGAATTTACTAATTAAAGTGACTCTAAGTTGTTTCCGGTTCGAACGTTAAACGCTAACAGTCTACTATTACTGGGTCAAATTAAAATTTTATGATATTTTAGAGAATATACTGAACAAGAACTTAGAACAAAAAAATAAATGAGTAAATGTCTGAAATTATTAATAATGATGAAAACTTACGTTAAAAGTCGTCCGTATCAGAGTACTGTGAAGCTGAAGTGTCCACTTCGTCAGCATTTTTACCGCCGTAAACCTCGCCGATAGCACGAAAAAGACAATGAAGCCTTTTCTTGTAGTCCGTAATAATAATAATAGACAATAATTAATATAGCCTACTAACTTATATAAATATGTTTACAAATTGGAAACATACTATGACTAAAAACTATAATTTAGAACTTCAGGCTATTTTTTTAGTTCTTGCGTGTGTATATTGAACAAGAACTAACAATAACACACAGAAACTAATTATAATATTACTACAAACTTCACAAAGCGTAAAAATTTCCTTTAACTTGTCAATCGATTTTTCAGGGAATTTGAAATAATATGAAAGAACACGTCTAACTGATTGTAAAAACAACAAAAATATTCCCGGGAAATAAAATTTATATTAATTATTAAGGAAATAAAACTTGAAATTATATAGGTTAGGTTTCGACTTTCCCACAATATTTCACGTAATTATAACAAAATAAATCACTTCACATACACCGAACACGTAAGAAATAAATAAACAATATTAATCCCAAAAGTAGCCTACCCCCAAAACAAGAAAATTAAAAAATAATGTAACAAAACATTAATAACGAAAACAATAACAACATACCCTTAAGAACAATAGAAACTCATTACCGGTACTGCGTAATTAAAATGGAATTTCATCAACGTTGCCAAATCGAACAATAGGTTATTGTACTGAATGGGGTGTGTATAAATCGGTGATCTGTGGACTAGTAAACGGGTGACCGTTTAGCATTTAGTCACAGTATGTTTACTTTTTACTTATAGGTACTCTGGCCGATAAGAGTATATGATTATATTTCGTTATTATCACATTATACAATTAAAATTTTAAAAAAACCTAAAAGGTTCTAACCTATAGTATTTAGTCACAGTATGTTTACTTAGTTGAGTTGGCTAAACTGTTTGTTTCTACACAAAAAAGAACAAGACAAATCCGGCAACGCTGGGAGAACGCTGAGAAAAACATGTCGGCTTTTTACAATGTAAATTCCCATAAGGAACATTTGATTTGAAAGCTTTTAATATTGTATGTGTTGAAGATGGTTAAATATTGCTTTCCCGCCATCAGTGAAGTGTATAAATACTATATTTACAAAGAAAAAAGTTAAGGTTTGTGTATTTATAGTAGTTTTGATTGACACGCTAAAGTAAACAAATACCTCACAAAGAAACGGATTCACTTTAGAACAAGACGCCATTATGTATACCGGTAAGACTGATTGAAAGCAAGACTCAAAGATGATATAAAAGGACGTTGACTATAAACTTTCTTATCGCTCGATTAGCTTATCTACAAGGTTCCGACATTTAGTTGTTTGTTTATTCGTTAGTTCTGGTTCCAATATATAACCAAGCATTAAAAAAAATAATTAAAAAATAATACTTAGGCTGAAGTTTAATCACAGTATGTTTCAAAAGTGTAAACATATATAAGTTTGAACAGTATATTAATTATTATTGTCTATGTATACAGTTAATGTTTCCGACACTTAGTTTTTTGTTTTGTTCTTGTTCAATATACTGTCTAACTAAAATATCATAAAATTTTAAGTTGACCCAGTAATAGTAGACTATTAAAAATCTTTATTAAGTTAAATATTAATTCTTATAGTATAAAGGTATTTATCGTGCCACGAGATAAGTTATTATTGTTTTTTATCATTTATTTCATAAAATTGTGTAGAATTAAGCATAATGATTAAGTTCTACTTCATTATTTTGCTTATTGATTGGCACCTCTACCGCAATATTGAGAGGAGGCAAATTGTGAACTTGACTCCAAAATAAACAATTTTGTCTATATAGAAGGCTCCACCCATCGCTCGCTTCGAACACCAACCATCGTGGATTTGCCGCTCGCTAACCATCTACACTCACAGTGAAGCAAATGCAAACATATTATAATACTCTTGATATTTTCACAGAAATAACGATTGATTAGGACAGATTGATTAGGACAGAGGCACTTGGATCGGGGCAGAGTGGTGATGTATCAATGACCTGAATTTTTGGGGGAGTATTGACAGAGTTTTGCATAAATTACAGGAATATTTTGATTGGCCTAGGCCTAGCCTATATTAGAGAGATAGGTTATGAATCAGTGTTTTACACAAAAGAAATATTAACAAGTTATATTTTTGGAAGTAAATAATTGTTTTTCATATAATAGTAATACCCTCCTAATAGGCCTACCTACCTTCTCTCATTTTCTGTTCTAGCTCTTCCAATGTAGGTTCTATAAGTTCCCAACCTTCTGGAGGTGCTTTTTTGCTTCTTCGAACTTTAGGCATTATGAAAGCTAAATTATGCGAATTAGTATATAATTACACAAATGAAGTTCTACACGTTATTTAAGTTATTTGAACAAATTACTATATACACAGAATATTCTTCCTATATAAATTAGTTCTAGATATACATTCCAAAATCAACTCGTTTCATAAACAACACAAACCTTTTAAGTTTTAAAACTACAGACACAGATGGGTCTGAACAGGTCTGAATCTCTTGGTATTATCTTTGATTATGTTATGCTATAATAATATGTTTTGTATAGTGTATGTATATATGAAAAACTTCACATTTTGCTTTATTTCCATGTTTATATTGTTTTATTTTCGTGATAATATATCTGATCTGAAGCGTTTCATACTTGAAGAAGTTTTTTTTAAAAGTGAATAAGTACATTTGTATGTGTATTTCAATCATTTTAAAATTATTATATTGTTACAAATTAATAATGTATTATGAAACCACAGGTTGATTTCGCAATTACACAATTTTTCTTGGCATCTGATCTGTATTCTATGTTTCCGGTGTATTATTATAACTTTACTTACAGCGTATTTCTTATGTCGTTTTGAGTTTTGTCATAAATTATTTGTACATTAGTAATTTTATTAGTTAAATCATGCCTAGAGGTAAGTCTGGGTCGGACTAGTAATTTCCATAAAAAAGATTTTAAAATAATCAAGTAGTAGGTCATTACAATATTATTCGATTTGACTTGAAAATAAAATTGGAGTATAGGTTATGTTAGCAAGTGGCTTACTATTTTTGTGACATAAGCATTAGTACTAAATTTAATTAATAGCATACGTGTAAAAAATATGTTAAGGCTCAGCTTTTAACTTTAGGATTCCTAAAACATTGCTTTTATTACTTTCGTGTAATTTAATCTAGGTAAACAAAACTGTTTATTTATAGTAGGCCTAGGCTAAACAAATTGCCAAGTTTATAATAATTAGGCTTTATTAAAATTATTGGAGCCTAATATTTAGTCAAATACTGTCACTGAATATTAGGATGGAGATTGTATCACTCGTTTTGCCTCTTTCCTTATAACCACCAATAATGTCTGATTCTATGATTAAATTGGCTCGTTATTTTCAAGCCAATTATTTAGTGCTTGTAATATTTTACCTCAAAATTTGTGTTAAATTATTTATGTAGCAACCCATTCGGAAATGCTTCGAACAACTTGAAGAATCTCTGCACTGTAACTTTTCACAATTTTTTAAATTTGATAATAGGCTAGGCCTAGGCTTACTGTTGGCTAGGTAAATAATAAAAATGTCTTCGTTGGGATTCATTGAATTTAGGCCTATATACAAATTAAGTATAATATTTGCTGTTACGTTTACTTTTATATGGCCTATAATGCATGTTGACATTTTCTTGAGTTCACTTCAGTTACAGTCTGTTACCAAAGCTTGTGTATTCTTCCGCCAAAGTTTAAAATTAACAAGATAAAGAAAAATAATTAGCTTATTACCAAAGTGTAGGTTTCCAAATTTTTATTTTTTGCCCAATTCATTTGTTGTAGTAAATTGTCTAATTGACATATTTTGACACGGCGCAACTTTACTATTCGACTCTACGCCATATTGCTGCAGCGGTGCTAACGTCAACGTAATGAATGTTCTAATACATCATTGTAATGTTCATTTCAATTTCTAAACGTCTGAAATAAATGAAAACCGAAAATAACTTTAACAAAATGTATTGTAATTAATTATAGGCTATCTTAAATAGAAAATAAAACACTTTAAACTTAAACTCTATTCATAAGTTATTAAGAAAATATTAGACATAAGCCTATGTTAGCTACGGAACATCGGATTGTGAATGCAAAAGTAAATAAACACGATTGCCGGTTTCCGCTATTCCTGCGGCTTAACATCACTTAATAAAATAAAATAACTTTTAACTTAAACTCACTTTAAGAATAATAAAAAAATACCAAAAGGTTCTAACCTATAGTAGGCCTACTTAGTCACAGTATGTTTACCTGTATTCAACATTTAACAGTAGAATGTAAAACAACGTCGTTGTCTGCAAAAATATTAGAGTAGGGTCGAATAGTAGGTATTTGTTTACTTTAGCTTGTCAATAAATTTTTTTTTTTTTTTGGTTTAAAGGCGAAAAACCTGGGTGGTTATCATCGCCTGGGATTGTCAATCAAAACTAGCCTACTATAAATACACAAACCTTAACTTTTTTCTTTATAAATATAGTATTTATACACTTCACTGATGCCGGGAAAGCAATATTTAACCATCTTCAACACGTACAATATTAAAAACTTTCAAATCAAATGTTCCTTATGGGAATTTACATTGTAAAGAGCCGACATGTTTTTTCTCCCAGCGTTGCCGGTTTTGTCTTGTTCTTTGTTATGTAGAAACGAACAGTTTAGCCAACTCAACTAAGTAAACATACTGTGACTAAGTACTATAGGCCTAGGTTAGAACCTTTTAGGTTTTTTTTAAATTTAAATTATAGGCCTATAGGCCTAATGTGATAATAACGAAATATAATCATACTGTTATCGGCCAGAGTAATATAGGTTAGAACCTTTTAGGTTTTTTTTAAATTTTAATTATGTAATGTGATAATAACAAAATATAATCATACTGTTATCAGCCAGAGGAAGTAAAAAGTAAACATACTGTGACTAAATACTATAGGTTACAACCTTTTAGGTTTTTTTTATTTATTTTAATTATACAATGTGATAATAACGAAATTTGGCTATTTTATTACGGAACCAATGAGATTCAATGCTGCGGTCTCCTGCTTAGTAGTCCACAGGTCACCGATTTATACACACCCCATTCAGTAGGCCTACAATAACCTATTGTTCGATTTGGCAACGTTGATGAAATTCCATTTTAATCACACAGTTATACTGTAGTTTCTATTGTTCTTAAAGGTTATACTTTTCGTTATTAATGTTTTGTTACATTATTTTTGGGGGTTCTTTTGGAATTAATATTGTTTAGTTTATTTATTTCTTACGTGTTTGGTGTATGTGAAGTGATTTATTTTGTTATAATTTCGTGACATATTGCGGGAAAGTCGAAACCTAACCTATATAATTTCAAGTTTTATTTCCTTCATAATTCCTATAAATTTTATTTCCCGGGAATATTTTTGTTGTTTTTACAATCAGTTGGACGTGTTCTTTCATATTATTTCAAATTCCCTTAGAAATCAATTGACAAGTTAAAGTAAATTTTTACCGAATAGTAATATACGCTTTAGGCCTACATACGAAAAATAATAACTTCAAACATTAATTTTTTATATTTATTCGTATATTTATAGTTAATCTTCGTTGTCTGCAAACTTATCTATATTTACAGTAATCATTATACCACTAATCTACTGAACTACAATATACAATTTATATAATTCAACATTCAATTAGTACAATATAGTTAGGTTGGCAGCACTACTATTTCCAAAAAAAAAGGTCATCGTCTGCAAACATATGAGCGTAGAGTCGTATAATAAAGTTACGCCTTTGACACAATAAATGTTTTCTTATCTTTGTAGCTTAATTGTTTAATTAAAGTAGGTCAATTAACAATAATCTGTTACAGGAAAATATACAAACCACAAGGGTAGGAATCGTAGGTTTACTAATCCTGAAGAATTAGAGGAGCAACGGAAAAGAGAAGAAAAAGAAAGACAATGGAGGGTAATTATGTTTTAGGTTAAGTTATTAGAAACTATTAAACATCCGATACATGTATGGGAAGCAATTTGCTGTTTTTAAATATTTTTAGTAATATTCAGCCGCCAACAAATCAAGCAGATGTAGGAGATAGGTAGGCCCGATTTATATTTTAATTTTCAGTCGATATTTTCCTTACTACGACCAACCTGAGTGCTTACACATAGTACAATACATTCAAGTTTTATTTTTCATTAGTAATTTATAGTCTAATTATTAAATTAAAATGCATTTTATAGTGTAAATAACAATAGGCCTAGTGAAATATTACTGTTTTATATTACTTAGTAGTGTATTTCTCCATTTTTTATTCACAGTGATTATTCAGTCTACAGCCTAACTGAAATTGTGATTTTTTCTTTTTTATCATTATTATTAAATATAGAGGCTAATTTTAAAGTTGTGGCGGATTAGCTAATGGTACGTGTCCTCGCTTAGTTCAAAGCTATACCTACAAGGTTTCCTAGTAAAGATTTTACTAAAGTACCTCAATAGTAATACAAATTTAGAAAATATTCCTTAGAAACAAGGATATATAAACATGATATACATTGCAAAAGATTATTTGAAAAATAATTAAGTAAATTATGGGGGATTTAGCTACAAAGTACGTGAGCAAAGTGCCGTGCTATTTCGTACAAAAATGACTGTGTGCTCGCTAGTTGAATAATTGTTAATGATAGGCCTATATAAATAGGACGTTTAGCCTACTGCGTGTTATGCAAATGTTTTTTTTTAATGATAGGCCAATTTGCTTTTTTCTTGGACTATGTTAGTAGTGGTTAAACAAATTAGACTTCAAAAGAATAGTTTTAACTCTTATAGCTATTTTAATTTTAAAACAAGCGCCCAGAGAAATTTTCTTAAAGAAGGTAGGATAGTTCAGCTAAAATTTTCACTACACATCCACACCTTATATGCTGCAGAAGTGTTGTCCAGTGTGCTAGAAACTGCTTGAGAATGTAAATTGTAATGTTTAATTGTGTATATATTTCCATTATTATAGTAAATTGATGTTACACTGCTCGCTTCTCCTTATAGGGACGTATATATGTATTTTTTTTTTTTTTTGCTGCGCTAACTTGATACAGATATATTAAAACAATTTATCAAATTCATTTCATTAAAATATATAGGCCTAATTCCTAACTTCACTTCGCTAAGTGATGTATACGCATTTCGTTTTCGTTTTGTTAATTTGGCACAAATATATTTAAATCATAGTAGGCCTATATAAATTTCTTTGTATACAAATTACATAGGCTATTCTTTTACAATTTTCAATGTTGTATCACTGATACTTTGGGTGTTGCAAATGGTCTACTAGCCTACTAATTTCATCAATTATTTTTAATTTCGTTTTAAATTCGAATGTTACAACATCCTTATCAAGCCAAGAGTACTTTTATTGTTAAGGTGGAGTTTTTCTAATTTGATTTGAACTCTTAACTTTTTCTGAACTAACATACTGTATCAATAGGCCTACCAATTCATACTCACACTAAGTTATTTAATTAAACTTCTCAAAGCAATGAAAACCGCTAAGGTTTTTTGCCTTTAAAAATGTTTTTTATCAAACTGCATTTATGTCACTTGTAAAGATACCAAAATTCGTATTTATTCTTAAAGCAGTTGGTAAATCATATCAGGGATCATATCATTAGTCATCAGTCCCTGATACTCATAATCATAAAAAAGGAAACACATAGCCCATTATATTCATATACCATTTCAAAACATTAGTAATAAGATTTCATCATGATATGTAAAAAAAAACCCATATAGGCTTAAGTGTAGGACAAAGAATATATGTAAAAGGGAGAAAGAAGAAATAATAATGTTGAGGAGGAAGAAGAGGAAGATAGTTGCAAAAGAGAGGAAGAAGAAGGTAATCATTGTAGGAGAGTTTGTTACTAGCTTTGTTGGAGAGCAGTTGATTTTTAGTTTATGGCAGACATTTTTAAAACCTACAACATTCATCTGCTAAATTTAAACCAGAAGAAATAGTATCAAGTACAGTATAGCTAGGCCTATAAAAAAATTTAAAAATAGAATATCAAAAAATTTAATATCCACCAAGACATTTTGGGTGAGTCAACTAAATTAGTACCTAATCACAAAACATCAGATCTGCAGACTTCCATTGCAAATTCATACCTATTCAAAAGTACCAACCAAATAGCATCACTAACTTCCTCAATAAAAAAAATCAACCAAAGGACAATCTTATTTTAAGCAGAAAGTATTAAGAGGGGACCGGAGTCAATTGTAAAAAACCGCTTTTTAGTTTCCAAAGTGAACACTAGGGTAGCTCTAAAAGTTCGTCCGTATCACTACTTGGAGCGCTGCCTGCATAAAATGAGTATAAAGCTACCTGCTCCCAACTGACAGGGAGGGGGAGAGTCCGAGGGACAGCCGAAAAATAAAGTGAATAACACTGTTATACGCATTCACAACAATCACAAGCTAGACAGTCTGGCATTTAGCCGTAGGCTAATAGAAAATGATGAGAGGGCGATAATGCTAACAGAATGTAGGTCCACCCGTAAGTATAAGAATCGCGTTGACATTATTAGTAGCCTACCACTCATAAGTAAATATTGAAATCTTGAGTTCTCTAATGGTACATTACTTGTAAATATTATATTTAAACAGAAATTCAATATTTTTTCAATTCATTACTAATGATTTTAAAAAGTTGTCCAGCTTGGTTTTTTTATATTGCAACATGGTTTGCTTATGACTTAATAGATTATAATATTTACTGTTACAAAGTGTTTGAAACTGTAAAAATTAAAAATAGATTACCTATTTTTACTGATGTTGCCTGTTTCAAACACGAATAGTGTAGCCTAAAGATAACAAACATTTTGCCATACCAATAAGTCTTGTTTACTTCAGTGAAGTATATTGTACAAATATAAATTCAAATATTGTAATAGCAATATTTCTTCAATACCTACAGCTACAGCTTTCAAAGTTTGTGTATACCAAAGCACAGACTATAGAATTTCTATAGTCTGTGACCAAAGTCATATTATTTGTCATTTTTCTGGTGACTAAAATTCCAAAAACCCTTAGGATATTACAGACCTAATATCAGAAGTAATATACATTAGGCTATATTTGTTTCCTTATCATGTTTCATATCACTGCAAACTATGATAACTGGTCCCGCAATCAAAAAATATATCATTTGTATGGAAGAAAAAAAATTATTCAAAAGTTGTTCTTTTTCATACAATATTGGGTTTTTAATAACTTTCACGCAAAACTTTCTAGTAATTAATTTGAATAGCATAAAGTAATAATGAGACGTAAATCATCTTAAATATCGTTGTGTAAAATAATTATGTTTTATTGAACACACCAAAGTAGTGTTCTTCAATTATTTAAAAAATCAAAAAGTAAATAAGCACTCTTTATGGTTAGCCTACATCATGCTTATTGCCTACATGAATAGTTTTTCCTAGCAATTGATTTGAATAAAATTATAAAATTGAAGTAATAATAAGACTACAATTTAAAAAATAATATGACTACAATAATACAACAATTAGACTACAAGTAAATAATAACAAGACTACTGCAATAATACTACATTTCAATAATAATAATACTACAATAAGACTAAAATTTTAATAATAATAAGACAATTGAAGAAATAATAATACAAATGTCAGCTTCGGACAGTTCTTCTACTTCTCTAATTTCTCCATTAACAACGATCTTGGATGTTTTATTAGCAACTTTATTCTTTGCATTGAGTATGTACGTCGGGTTTCTAATGGGCATCGACCGGCATACTCTTGGGCCAATAAGTTCAGACAGAATACAATTCTTGTAGAACTTTTCTAGTTTCAAAGACGTGCCGCGAGGCTGGCAAAAGGGTGCCTGGTCCTCCCAAGACCTTGTTGTCCTATTTTGATTTCGAGATGAGGGATAATGTGGGAGACTTTATTTAATTGGCTCGCATAATCGCAAGGCACTGAAGTGTAAGGGCGATTGGCGGACATAAAATTCTGAACCGAGTGTTGAATGAGTTTGATTGAGGGAAATTTATTGAAATAAAACGTAAAATAAAACAATAATAAAAAGGCAGTACCGGAATGGCGTTGCGGCACCAGTATATTCTTGTATACAGGTTATGCTTAATTTATTACTATATTATTAATAATTAATTACATTTAATTTCTGTCATATTACACAATCTTGTTATCGCATTTAATTTATTGTACTATTCTTTCCATATTTAACTAGATATAATAAAATGTTGAAATATTTTGAAAAATGTTGTCATTATTATCAAAAAATTATGAAATGTTAATTTTATTTCATGGGCACATTTAAAAGGGCACTTTTTGAGTTTTTTGCTTTTATGTTTAAATCCTATTGATAGCTATTTCTGAAGATCTACTTGGCTGATTTTAGTGCTGATTGTTTTAATATACAGAAAATGTTGTCATTATTATCAAAAAATTATGAAATGTCAATTTTATTTCATGGGCACATTTAAAAGGGCACTTTTTTAGTTTTTTGGCTTTTATGTTTAAATCCTATTGATAGCTATTTCTGAAGATCTACCGGGCTGATTTTAGTGCTGTTTGTTTTAATTTACAGAAAATTTTGTCATTATTATCAAAAAATTATGAAACGTCAATTTTATTTCATGGGCACATTTAAAAGGGCACTTTTTGAGTTTTTT
>JAGFPH010000441.1:534566-557382 GCA_018207615.1 Philaenus spumarius | reverse complement strand
GTGTAATTTAAAACTTAACATATATAAGTGTTCGCACTGTAATGGCCTTACTTACGTCCAAATTTGGTGCACACATTGGTTTTCTAAGTCGCTTGGACAGATTCGTTAGCAAAAAAAAAAAAAAAAAAAAAATACAACGAAAGCACAGTTTTATTGGCAGGAATTTTGGCAGGAAAATAATATCTTTTTGAGTTTTTCGTACTACAAGTAATCTTTTTTGGAGTTTTTATCTGAACAAATACATATAGACAATTATTCTGCAAATTTAGTTATTTTTACACGACCTTGTAGCCCGTATGGTCCTCCTCAAAATCGATCAAAACGTAAAATACCATTAAAGTACCGTATACTCTTTTACCTCGCGGAGGGAATTTGTCCGTTGCGAGCGGAACAAAGCAGCCGAGACGTGAGCCGAGCTGGAGGCGCAAACAAATTCTACTAATATATTTCGTACATTGAGGTAGCTATTCAGTGAATAGTTCATTTTTCATTTGAGGATGTGCCATACCACTCGAATAAATGGATCAATCGAGTGAGACGGGTCAACTTTCAGCAGACTGTCCTATTGCTTTGGTAAGGCGCTCGAATGCGACTAGAATATCGTTTGTATACACTTACTTTTTTAATAATGGTGGTCTTATTTTTGACTATTTAAATTTACAGAAAGGTCTGATGTAAAAACAGTAGATAATAAAATTCTCTGATGTTTCAAGTGACTCGTCTGAAAATTATGTTTTTGTCTTGTTTGTAAGCAAATATCTTTAATATAAATAAAAATGTAAATGTTCGTTTGTCAAAATATTCAATCTCAGAAAGTTCTTCACCGATTGCTTTGAAATTTTGACACAACGTTGCATTCGAATACACGTGTGTTTTTATATATATGTATATACTTTTTGAAAAACAGCTCCTACTGTTGGCCGTAAAAAACACACTGTTTTAAATGCAATGGGAGCACCATACTAAATACTAATAAAATATGTGTAGTGTTGGTACAGTAATCAGCTAATATTTCCATTAACAGCTGATTTCAATATTTGAAACAATTATTAGTATTTCAAACTTTTAGGTTAGGTTTTTGTTCAAGTGTAGACCTGAGCCTTGCTGGTTCTTTAACCTTTATTATAACTGCTGTTATAAAATATACGAAATAATTTGATTTCGCACATTTAACATTAGTTATCATTTCAGCTTTGAGGTTAATATTTGAAGCTGGCGTGCGGAGCACGCAGGGGTCTCCCCTAGTATCTTTAATAAAAATTGATAATTTACCGTTATTGTTATTGTCATCTACGATTTTGTTCAATATACAAAAGAGTATCGTAAAAATTCAATGAAAGAGTATTAGTTATTATATTGAAGAGGACTGCACGGGATCGTTTCGTAAGTATGCATGTATTTCAACGTACTATCTTTGGTATACCATTATATTTGAAGTCAATTTACGTTGAAGAACTTCATGTTAACGGTGGACAATGGCTGGATGCTGGATGAAACATTCCCTACTGTGCTCTTCAATACAACTTGTCTTTCATCGAATTTGTATGATAATCTTTTGTATATTGAAAGAGATATTTCTGAACAATTTAAATATAACTCGTAGATGACAAAAACTGTAAATTATCAATTTTTATTAAAGATATTTGCTTATAAAAAACATGATTTTCAGTAGATTCACAGTAGATTGAAAACAGTTAAACATCGGGCGAATTTTGTTATCTATTAACTACACATCAGAGCTTTCTGCAAATTTAAATGTCGTGTGCACACGAAGGAAATAAAAATTCGACCACTCAGCTTAACCGCTGACGTGAGTTGAGCAAATTTCCAAAATTAAGTTTATAGGCCTATGTTTTAGAGTTTCAACCAACCATTTGGGAAATAGGTCTATTCACGACGGTGCTGAATAGCTGCAAAATGGTTCGCACGCCATTCCGCATATTGGGAGTATCTTCAACACACAAAGCATTGCGTGCTTCGCACGCCAACCCCACGGTAGAATCCATCACATGGCTTTGAACCGGGTACTTCTATGGTATTTTACGTTTTGATCGATTTTGGGGGAACCAAGCGATCTATAAGGTCGTGTAAAAAACCAAATGTGCAGAATAACATCTTACATTTATATTTGTAGAAAAAACTCAAAGACCAATTCATTCTCGTAGGAAAAATCTCAAAAAATAGTTACTTTCGATTGTTGGATTTTTTGGCTAACGAACTCGTCCGAGCGACGTAGACAACCAACATGTGTACCAAATTCGAACCAAATCGGACTTACAATGCGGACGCTAGAGTGCGAACACATATATATATATGATTTTTAATGACACTCCAAAACGTGTTCTGGGGACCACGATCGGTGCTCATTTGGTACTCCCGACCTTGGGTCTCACCATAAGTGCCACTGCAGTAGCTCATTTTTCCTATGGAAATTCGCTAATAAGACCGCATATTACTGAAAACGTAAGTGTATACAAGTGATGTTCCAGTCATACAATGCTCGAGGTCCTTACCAATGCAATATCATAAGCTAGCCTTCTCTATTTTAATATCTCAGTACGTAGGAAAAAATAATACGACTTCGAAGAAGTCTTTGAAATGGGACTCTGTCAGGTCTGGCAAACAAAGTATGACATGTCTTGAGGTTGGTCAGCGACGTGTGCTATTGAAGCCCTTGGAAAGTGCGATAAGTATCCGTAAATTGTTTAAAACATCGTCAGTTTAGTCGACTTGGATTCCTGAAAGAACATTATTTTTATTAATGAAAAATCTAAAACAGATCTATAAAAGTACACCGGCCAGAAAAGATTGATGGGGATTATTTGCAAGGAAGAAGGCTTGAAGTTTACATTTATTTCGCTTTATCTTAAGTTCTGTTTGTAATTGATCTATTAATAAAGTTTTAATCCACAAATAACCCCCCCCCCCCAAAAAAAAAACTTCTTACTATTTCCTTGGTTGTAATGTCCTTAGAACGATGTACTAAGAGTCCAGATGTAACGTTCCAGGCAGTCGCTCTCTCTGCTCAACGTCCACGCCTCATTGTTGAAAACCCTCTATTGTTGGCCTGAACTAAACCCGACGGCCATGTTGGGGCCGGACGTGATGATATTCTAGCCGTGATATTTCCACACGACTTACCAACAATGACTCATCTTTTGTCAACGAGTATTTCTGTCTGTCAAACAATACCAAAAAACAAGGAACAATAACTTTGATTTTATTTCAAACGATTTGAAAGAATTTGGTTCCATATACAGGGTGTTCTTCGGAGAAACTTTCAGGGTTTGTTCCGCTGGTGAAATTAGTGAAAAAAGTTCATATAAACATAAGTCTGGAAACGCTTTTTAGCGAATTTCCTTAGGAAAGATGAGCTATTGCAGTGAGCCCCATATGGTGAGACCTAAGATCGGGAGTAGTAAATGAGCACCGATCATAGTCCCCAGAACAAGTTTTGGGGTGTCATTAAAATTTATATATATAATGTGTTCGCACTCTAACGCAGTCCTTCCATCGCGAAAAGTTAATTGACACTGAAATGTTGTGCAATATTTTTTGTGTAATGTGATGGGTCCAATATTCAATATTCGACCATTCAATATTTTGCACAAAAATTTAGCTCAATATTTTTGCACAAAATTTTGAGCGACATTTTGGCCAGTGTGAGATTTCCGTTAAGAAATTTCATGTTTTTTGTCATTAATTCCATCAAGCTTCTTTTTCGCCCTTCCACACTCTTTTTATATTATCATCCAATCAGTGGCGGATCTAGAACTGACCAAATGGGGGGGAGTGTAAACTAACACTAAATTTGGAGTGTAAACTAACACCCTCCAGAAAAGGGAGAGCGCAGGAAGAAAATGTCTTTTTAAAACGGTGTGATTTGAGGCCTCTTTTGTTAGGGTTTTATAGCAAAGTATTAGCTATAATATGGCTTCAAGTATTTTCTTTAATAGAAATTAAAGTTAATTAATTACAAATTGGAAATACCACAAATGTGAGTATAACGTGCGGAACAGTATAAGTGTTTTTAACTGAAAGATCAAACATTTTGTATCTAAAAACAAATTTTTGTTTACCCTCTCACAAACCTACCGTATTATATAAACTCTATTAATCGAAATAGTAATCTCAGCATCACCTCAACTAAAAATAATTTATTTATGTGGTAGGTTGGATATATAGTGTTAGTTCAGGTTCAAAATAAAACAAATAAACACATTGACAAAAATTAAATGGTGGAGCTACTAGTCGAGTTCCGAGAGAGATACAAAGGCACCGTGGTCCATGAACAAAACCCTTGTGCCAGCACGTGCACGCAGCATTCTTGCAATAGCCAATGTGAGTAGCTATAGGGTTCTTGGTATTTTATTTGCATTAAATAACGTTTCTTATAATGAATAATAAAAAAATATTACGAAAGTAGAAATATGCATGGAAGATAATGTTATACAGAGCGGATTTTGCTTTTTGTCTGAAAGTGGATCGTTATTATTTATTGTAAAGCAAAAGGGAGGGCTCAAGCCCCCCCCCCCACCCTAGAGTAGCCACTGCATCTAGGTAATAACACGTGAACATATATATACATGTAACACGAACGTATCGTTTTTGGAGCCGAGGCGATGTCGGAAACGAAAGAAATCCGTGGCAGCGGCCATGCGTGACAAAGACAGCGCAAGTACGTTTACCACAGCCACACAATTGGTAATATTGGACAGCCTATAACGTTGAAAGTATGAGCCAGATTTTGTTATGTAATGTGCGATAGCAAATCATGTGCGTTTATCTGTCATAATGTTCTACGAAATGTGTTATCCAAACTTTTATCAGTTTCGTAACCACACTGGAACTACGAGATAGACCCGGTTTAGTCATATATTAGTTGGAATTGAATCTGTGAGCCAAAATGCCTCCATTTTATGTTATACAAACATCGTTTTGTGGTATCACCTTTATAACGTTTGTAAATAACGTACAATATTCCTGTTTTATGTGAATATACCGTACTGCACTAGGAGCTCCGCCCCTGCTCCTTTAGACCATTCAATAGAGATGTTTTATGTTTCGATTGCGTTATGATTTAAGGAATAGTTTGTAGATGAAAATACCATCTCCGGAAACAATGATTTTTACTGTAAAATTATTGAAACAACAAAAATCGTGAAAAATTGGACTTCGCTTATACTTGTGTATATATTTTTTCTGTACGTGTATGACACTGAACCAATTTTGATGAATTTTGTGTGTGTTTAGGATGAGTGGGTCCTTGGTTTAAATTCACAATTGAATCCATTAGGTGACGCTGCGATCTGGTTCTAGGATTTTTTTCTATATATAAAAATCAATGTTTGTTTCTTTGTCCTCTATAGATTCAAAAACTATATGACCGATTTCGCTAAAAATTCACACTTTACTCATAGCATTGCCAGGAGTGTTTAGACGTTACAATTAATTCAGTCTAACGGGTTGAAATGGGGTTGCTACCCCTATACAATAAATATACATTTAACTAACTTCCTGCAAGCTATAAAGCTAAAATTATGTAATATTATATTGACAAAACTACAAACCTATACAAACTTAATACAAAACTATTTGCAATTTAAGTCAAATGGATAAAATGGAATAATTACCCTTAAAATTAAATAATAATCCACTTACTTTTTCGATATTTTCAAAAACTACTCAACTAATTTTATTAAAATGTCACAATTTACACATATTAGTACCAGGAATCTTTTAGAGAATATGGTCACTACAAACAAAAAGTTTTAATATGGTAGGTATGTCTATACAATAAAAATAAATTCCACTAAATTCCTACAAACTATAAATCTAAAATTATTTAATATTATTCTTAATTGATTTAAAAAAAATCATTTACAATTCGATTACTTAAGTCGGCTGCACTCGAACTGCCACAAATTTTGGGTTCATCTGAAACGCACGAACTGCCACAGTCATTAGAGGGGATTAGAAAGGGTCATTTCGCAAGATAAGAAACACACGAACTGCCACAATGGTTCGGTCAGGTAGCGGCTACAAGTGAGGGAAAAACGGGAATTATACTCCCGCGGTTATCCCTCGATGATATTCCTGCACATTACTTATATTTCAAACATAAGTCAGGGGAAAACGGCTAAGGCTGTGAGTAATAACCATTGTTTTCAATCGGCCTCAAGAAGTCAAAGAAGTGATAGCTCAGCATCGAGACAAAAAAATATTGCAACAAGAGCGTTTTATTTCCAATCAATATTGCATTTAATAGTTTCTAGTATCAAGAATCCTTTAAAAATAACTGTTATTAACATAGCACGAAGTTAATAAACCTAACCTAACCTAACCTAACCTAACCTAACCTAACCTAACCTAACATAGAACAATTATAAACATACTGTTTAACAAATCTAAACCCATCAATAGTCAAACACTCCTGACCCCTTTCACTCAACACCACACTAAATTCCGGAAGAGACATCTTCCCACTGTTAGGTATGTAACAAGACTGTTTAATGCCTTCGAAAATACCAGAAAAGAAGACAAGTATGTGGGTGGGGGGATGGGGGTAACCGAGGGAGTATAATTCCCGTTTTTCCCTCACTTGGAGCCGCTACCTGACCGAACCCTTGTGGCAGTTCGTGTGTTTCTTATCTTGCGAGTTGACCCTTTCTAATCCCCTCTAATGACTGTGGCAGTTCGTGCGTTTCAGATGGACCCAAAATTTGTGGCAATTCGTGTGTCCCCCTTAAGTCAAAGGGACGAAATGGGATAGCCAGCCTTAAAATTAAATCAAGCATTGACGAAGCATTGCCAGGTTCACTAGTATTTTGTAAATTATTGCATGAAATGCTATACTTTTAATGGAAAAGTTGCAGTAAATTAAAAACCTCTAAATTAAGACTTTATTTTGTGTATTTTGTCTGAAAAAAAAACGGAATTTAAAAGAATATGTATAATTTCGACGTTTTAAAAGTTGAAGCTTTGGAATTGTGTAAAATTACATTTAATGACATGTAGATTAACCACGCACAAGGTGGGTCCTGTCGGATGTATTGATTTTGCATAATAACTGTTTAAACAATTTAGAGCGTTATCTTGAAAAAATTGATTGTTTACGGCCGATTAAATTTTTTTAAATGTATTCTGAAAGTAGAGATCATAAGCTTCGAAACTTATATTTCCGATTTCTGTAAACCTGCTGAGAAGTTGGTTAAAAGTGGTTCTGAACGCGCGAGCAATCGGTGGGAGTCTACACCCGATTCCACGTTCACCATGCAGTACAGAGCTCCCATAAGCCATGTTATCCTTACGACAGTCTCAGCGGTACTAGCCAACTAAAAAACATCAATTCCCATGAAATGCTCGTACAGTTGACGCAACCCGCATGACAATTAAACGTGATGTTCCTTGTAATGGTAGTAGCATGTCTAATCTCCCGTAAGACCAGTACTGCACGGTGAACGTGGAATCGAGTGTAGTGAAGCAAAAGTTGGCGGGGGAACTTCTACGCCGCTGTAAGTTAGTCAGTTCCCATACTAACTATTCCTCGAGTCATAACAATTCCAATTAGGCTATTTATGAGGACTGATACAAAAAAGTAACAAGTATAATTTTGTGAAGAAAATTTCACGGAGAAATTGGCAAGACTGCACAGTACCCTTTCTTACAGCTGAGGTAACAATGCAGCTGTTTGTAAACAAGCTGTGATGGTTGGAATACAACTCTGTTTCAAATATCTCTTATAATAATGGAACAAATTTTAGAGCAAATACTCGCTGTTGGTTAAACAAATTTTGTACATTAATATTTCATTTATTTTCTTCAGTTTTCATCGTGTCTACAACTGCATTTTTATTAACGTTCATTTAAAAAAAAATGTATTACGTGTATTCTTGCTGTGTTTTTTGCAATACGAAATTAATATTGCAAATTTCTCAAGCAGCTGGTGTTCTCCATGGAAGCATTTGTACAGATGGAAACCTCACCTGTTTCGGACAGGTGGATGCAGGGCCGAGTTTACTCCGCTCTATTCAGAGTGTTATGAAATTCAGGTTCCAAACTGACTGTCACTGAATACTGCTTTTAACGGAAAACTTTAACAGCCTTGTGGATAGTATAGTTGTATGCTGCCCGCTGCCGTTGCCTCGTCAACGTGGTCAGAAGGTCCGCATGTAATGTAGTTTATTTAGCATAACACAATTTTAAATACTCTTTAATAACTTTTTTCATGTTTAATAACATTTAGATTAGGTTAAACATATATCTCTGTAAATCCGTTGTTTACAAGATAAGGGGTATGGTGAAAGTTTACATTACGACCCCTCGCTATTTTGCGGCAAAGTTGCCAACGTATACGCGAGAAAATGCTCTAATACGTAATTGTAATGCCCAATTGTATTTCTAAACGACTTAAATAAATGAAAACAAAATATAATTTACAAAATTTTATGTAATTAATTAATTGTAAACAGAAAAAAAATGTAATAAGTAATATTTACTCAAAAGGACTGAAATAGGTCTCGATAATGGAAGAACTCCGAAACGCGTCGACAAATTTAAGTGAAAGTGTTACCTTAGGATTGGAAGAAAATTGTACTAAAAATTATTTCATGGATCCTAGCAGATATAATTTATATAATAATTTTAAAAAAAATTTAAACTTAAACTCAATTCACAACTTATTTAACTCAGGAAATACTAGACGTATCTTTTCAATGACAGTGGACTGTGCATGCGTACGTAAATAAACACCATTGACGGACTCCGAAATTCCTACAACTTAATAAAATACATGTAGGCCTATAATAATTTATTAACAAAACAGGAATTGGAAGTTGCAGCTCAGTGCTTTTGTACAGTCATCCACAAACACCATAAAGGCACGTTTTCACGGATCAAGTTTAATTGACCGATTATAGTTGAACAATATGACTTGAATCAATTTTTGTTCATACATTGTAATAGATATACTGATCAATTAAAAAACCAATTTCAATTTAATTTAGTTGAAAAATCTAAGCATTTCCTCTTACATCTTTATTTTTACATTTATCCATTAGGTGGTTCCAAAGACAATCATGCTTATGATAAAGTTGTAAGAAATTTTAGCGTCACACTTTCAGAGACAACTTGAGGCTTATTTTTAAATTAAAGACACTATACAAACAACAAAATACGAAGCACATGTGACCAGTTGAAAACGAACTGTAGGATTCAGTATCAGTGAACTTGACAAATTGCGTATCAGTGAACTTGTTAATGCAACGCAATCCTTCGAATCTAATTTGTAGCTGAGCTATTAACAATATCTACAATATGCAAGATTTAGACCTAATTTGTTTCTACAGTAATTAATTGTAGCAAAACTATTAATGCGACAAATTTCATCTTCCACGGGTTTGAATTACACATAATAAACAATAATTTTCCGAAAGATCTGCCCTTAATGTTTTAAATTAACAAAGATGTGAATTTTTGAATAATGGTAATTTTGTAGCGTTTCTCCTACTTTGACGTTCACACGTGTCAAGGCAGGTTTCAACTTGGAAAGAAATTGGCGGATGACTCATCGCTTGAACGATAAACTTTTCTTGATCCACTAAACAAAATTTCAACTATATTGAAATAAAGGTTTTCACGACAGATTTCATTAAACTTTTCTTGATCAACTAGAATCGGTCAATTAAACTAGATCCGTGAGAACGCGCCTTTATGAAAAACATCCCTGGATTAATCTAGCCATTCTCTCGATAATGCGGAAAAAGATAAAACTCAAAGTATTTAGGCCTAGTTTACACTAGTTCTAAAATAACGATTAATTATGACAGGCACGAAATTTGAGGGTAGAACACATTATTGTAAGCAGATAATTGCTGTCCTAAAAACGTTCTGTGTTCTGTTGAAGCGACATTTTACATTAACAGACGTGTGAATTGATACAACTGTATACTTGGAGTTGGATAACCGACATCTGGAGATAAAGAAATACTCAAAGTGTAACCAGTGGCGGCGCTAACGAAACGGGGCCCCGTCCGCGAATCAAGTTGGGGCCCTATAAATATGGTTAAATACGTAATAGGGGAGAACAGTCAAATTAATTTCTATTTACGTTTGTTTCTCAATTAAGGTATGTGAATACAGTACTTTCTCGTCTATCACAGAATGTTTTCAATTTACAAAAGACGTTTTACACGTTTACAAAGTCGTAAAATTCGTCACTCAACCGAGTTTGGTACTTTTTAAGTATGCCTTAATTAATTTAAGTCTGTAAAAACTTCTTTCCGCTGTAGTCGTTGTGACAGGTATGGTTAAATAAAGCTGCAAGACTGTAGTTAAATATGCAACTCATAAGACAGCTGTTTTCTTCACCCAGTAAATTTATTATATCTCGAATGCTTTTCTTGTGTACAATTTCTTTGGCCATCATAGCTTTGAAGGATATTACTTGGCCAGGCAGTGATGTAGAAAGGTAGCCAGGATACACATCCAACCTTACTTTTCTCTAATCTTGTGAGAAGTTTACTAAATTCTGAGGCATCAGTAATGAAAACCTATCATTAACACGTTCACTGCTAAGGACGCACACTGCGAGCTTGACACTGAACACTATGAGAAGCGGCCGACGCACAGTGGATTGCGTGCCTCATATTGGGAGTATTTTCAATACAAAATGCATTGCTTGCTTCGCACGCCAATTTTAAGCCTATGTGCGTCCGATTTAAAATATTAGTGATTATTACGTAGAAAGATAAAAAAATATAAAATTAAGTAATTTTTACTCATTTAGGCTATAAATATCTATACTACTATTGTATAAAAGTCTAATGGTTTCTGTCTGTGTGTGTGTGTTACTCAATCACGTAAAAACTACTGGATGGATTTGAATGAAATTTGGCACACACATAGATCATGACCTGGAATGAGACATAGGCTATAAATCATTTTGATTTAAGGATTGAAACAACCCCTAAAAAAACATTTATTTTTATACTTCCATTAAGACTAGAGAGCTGGAAATTTGTACATTTATTTCTTACAAGATATATATAAAAAGTAAACCATATTTGTATTTTTTAGTGTACTGCTAAAGAGTGAAAATGTAACATCCCCTAAAACAATACAAGTTAATTATTATACTTCCCATTACCCATTAAGATATGCGATGGATCTTTGGACCGTGTGCGAAGCCACGGGTACCTTGCTAGTAAAAAATAAAAGGTCAGCTCCTAGCATAGGAAATACGAAATTTGCGTATCAATGTACTTGTTAATGCAACGCAACCCTTCGAATCTAATTTGTAGCTGAGCTATTAACAATATCTACAATACGCAAGATTTAGACCTAATTTGTTTATACAGTAATTAATTGTAGCAAAACTATTAATGCGACAAATTTCATCTTCCACGGGTTTGAATTACACATAATAAATACACAATCATTTTCCAAAAGATCTGCCCTTAATGTTTTAAATTAACAAAGATGTGAATTTTTGAATAATGGTAATTTTGTAGCGTTTTTCCTACTTTTCTCGGTGAAAAATTGTCCGATTGTGGTCTGTAAAAAACATTTTGTAGGGGTTTTAATTCTCTACAAATGTCCCATTGGAGCTATCGTGATCTATTCATAAATTTTTATAATATCAACGAAAAACTAAAAAAGC
Source organism: Philaenus spumarius (assembly GCA_018207615.1). Classification (NCBI taxonomy): domain Eukaryota; kingdom Metazoa; phylum Arthropoda; class Insecta; order Hemiptera; family Aphrophoridae; genus Philaenus; species Philaenus spumarius. The sequence continues at coordinate 545,723 of JAGFPH010000441.1, read as the reverse complement.
CCTAATTTATTGTTATTTTTATTTATAAAAATGCCCAAAAGATTTTGTATTTTGCTGTTAAATTTAATAACATGAAAAAATCTCTATTGGTTGGGCTAAATATACAATAATCTGTTTGCATGTAATTTTTCGCGGGAGTTGGTGAGCGAAGCGATCAGGGGGCCGAGCACTCTATACATTATACATATATACATTATACATTCCGAATGCCACTACATTCAAGGAAACGGCGATCATTAATATTATAGTACAGTGGACGGCAGCACGGCAGCAACACGGCGCGGCGCGGCGGTCAGCGACCGAACCTTGCCGTACGAATGTAAAAATATGATGCTACGATATTTTGCCAAACGAAAGCAACGTGTGTGCAATGATTCTAACTCTAATAGATATGTGTTTAAAATTGTAAAAAAAAATGCAAAAAAGAAACATTTTAGACGTATTTGATCAACATTATTGATTACAAATGTATACAGGATTATGTGTTTGTCTTGTTAACCTTAAATTTGTACCCGCTTAAACGCAACTTCTTTATATCATCTTAAAATAGACATTTCTACTACTCAACACATCAATACTAAATCGCCTTGAACTATGCAAAAGTAAGAATAAGAAAGTAAAAACTGAATTACACTGTGCCAAGTATTGATCCTAAAGGGTGATATCCCTTCCCCCACCATTTCCCGCTCCATGGTTGGTCAAATGGAACGGGAACGGTTTCGTCTTGAGACACGCGCTTGAAATAGAACAGTCTTCAAACTAAACAGCTGGTGGAATCATATCATATGACCGGTGTTGAATTGTTGGTTGAGTGTTTATCAGAAACCTTGAAAATGTGAAATGAGTACAGTGCTAGATTGTTCAGTTTTGTGTCAGTGTACAATAAACAGGAAGTAATATAGCAGGTTATCATTGGATTATTAATAAGGTTAGTTTTTTTAGGTTAAGTGACGGCAATTTTTACAATCAATAGGCATAACATTATAGAACTTACATAGAGGGAAAACAGTACAATACTGTAATTAGCTTATGCATAATTAATTATCTACAAATGTTACATAAACTGTAGTTTTAGGATGTCTACACTGCTATTTGCTCGTCTAGGCCTAGGCCTAATAAAACATTTTCAAAATTGTATCGAGATTTAAAACGAGTGTTCATACAAGACGACAAAACGTTTGATTTTTGTTACTAACATGTTTTGCTATTAACTAGAATTTAACAAACATTTTCATTTTGGCATAGTATAAACGCAGCCTAACTAGTTTAATTTTGATTGTACAAAAAAATTCTTGTTATTTGCTAGTTTTACCTTTTATGGTTTATTTTTGCTAGATTAACTTGGTTCTTGAAATTGGTTAAGTTTAATTGGGACATTAAAAAGGTTAGGCCTAGTGTTTTTTAGGTTAAGTGATGGTAATGCAACACCTAACTGGTGTATCATACATACAATTCAGATTTCAACCATCTATACTGTATTTTGCTCATCTAGGCCTAACTAAGCATTTAAAAAGTTGTGGTATTTTAGCCTAATTTCCATCGATTATATTTTTACTATCTTGAAATTCAATTACTACAATGCATTATATTTATTTAGATAACTAGCATAATTATATTATTTATTTCATTCATGAACAAATTAAAGTTATCTTAATTTTGTATTGGCTTTTTAAATTTGTACAGAAAATTGTATAGTGCTAGTTTTGTTTAGGTTAAGTGGTAGAAATTTATTGAATCCATGAATAACATTGTACGTAACTTACTCTAACAAGGAAAACATTAAAACAATCTTTTTGTATACAATGACCTACAAAATAACATGCATAAATATAGTATGCCGCTATTTGCACATGTAGACCTAAGTTAACTTTCTTTGACTATATTGTTTACTGGTTTCAAATCCAGACACTGTCTTGTCGTTATTCATAACCAATCAATGTTATATTATCTATTCCCGAATGAACTAGGCCTAGTTCTACATTTTGTATAGCAATTATTTTTATTACTTTGTGCAAACAATTTGTTAAGCGATTTGTGTTGAGTTAGGTTACCCTTCGCAGATTTTATAGGCCTAGTTGTTTAGTTCTTTAAATGGCTTTTGGATTGTGAGAAAATTAAGTTGTTTTTTCTATCCTGCCGAAATTCGTTACAAAATATTCGTATAATAAATGTTTGCCCGCGTTTTCTTTTTAATACCACAAGATGACAAGCGACTGTACGTGGGCCTAAGTCATCGATAAAAATCGTGATGTGTGTAACTGTACTAAACGATCTGTTTTTGATATAAGGACTTCAAATTTTGTTAGTTTTTTTTAGATCACTTATCAGAAGTAATGCGATCGCGCAGGTGAACCGCTGACGCGAATTGAGAGAATTTCGAAAATTACGTTTACATGTTTAATATGCGAGAAGGCGCTGAATAGCTGCCTCCTGTACGAAATAATTTAGTAGAATTTGTTTGCACATCAGCCTCCAGCCCCGGCTCGCGCGCTGCTTTGCGAATTTGCCGCTTTTCTTGCGGCCTCGGATTATGGACTGCGCTTTACGAGTTTGCACCTTGACCTTGCTGTCTTGAACCATCAACGGCTTCGCTTCGCTCGCACCCCGATCGATTTTGAGAGAACCAGACGGGCTATAACGCCGTGTAAAAAACAAAATGTGCTGAATAATCTCTTTACATCTATTTATTTAGATAAACCCCAAACAAGTGTCATTCTAGTACGGAAAATCTTAAAACAAAATTTATTTCTGGTCAAAAAACGTGCGACTTAGACAATGAACGTGTGTAGCCTGCTATATTTCGACCAAATGTGATGTAAAATGCGGCCTTTAGAGTGCGAAACACACATATGTATATATAAAAATATTTGAATGACACCAGAAAACGTGTTCTTGGGACCACGATCGGTGCTAATTGACCAATCCCGGCTTTCGGTCTCACCATAAAGGTGCGTACACACTTGCGCGATGCGCGCGCCGCTCGTGCGCATTGAATTCGTCATATTTGTACGGGGCGCGCGCTGCTCGCAGTGATCCAGTTTCTGTCGGTTTTTTCGGCGAACACTTTGATGGTACGCCGATCATATTTGGACGGGAGCGTGAAAGGTTTGTCGTTTTCAGCGCGCATGTGATTGTTATTATTCAAGATACCGGGTACTCAGTTATTAAATAAAGATGGATTGCTCTGAAGCAAATTTAATTCAATTAATAGATTCATACAAAAACCACTCCATTCTTTGGGATCCTCAAAACAAGTTTCATTTTAATAAAAATATGAAAGCAGATGCTTGGCGTGAAATATCAGCAGAGATGGATAAATAAATGGCCAGCAGATTGTGAATATTAAAATTCTTTAGTTTAATAAAAATATTTATCATCAATTGCCGGTACTTCTTTATTATTTCAAGGTATTCTTTATTTTAATGTATAGTTAGCCTGTACAACGATCTTAAAATTACATTATTTATAACAACCAAGGCTATTTTAACTTCAGGCCTATTTCACATTTGTTTAAATTAATACCCAACTTTGAGGCCTATGATTACTACCAGCAATATAGCGAATAGAAAAAAGTACGTATAATTTATTTACACCCCTGTCTTGAGTAAAATTGCAGTGCGGAATTAAGGCTCGGCTCTCCACATTCAAAACTACGATATTGGGTACCAATTTCAATGTTAAATAACCAAAACATACCTTCACTATTAAGCATATTTTTGTGCTGTTTTTGTTAAAAAACGAAAGCTGTATTTTTTTTCTTAAAGTAAAATAGATTGTGGGTGTTGATTGCTAAGGATTTTTGCAATATCTCTTTTTGCAACTGAGTAAAAAATTTATAAAGTTTACTATTTTTTACTATTTATATCATACGTTTATGAAAACAATAAAACGGTTTCTGTAAATGTATTCGGCAATCAACATCCGCATATGACAGTACTTCAAAATAAAACCAAATTTTTAAATTTATTCCACGAATTAACGGAAAAAAATGACTTATTCTATAGCATTGCTCTTATGGGAATCAGATTCAATATGGCGGGCAGGTAAGCGCCCCCTTAAGTGTCCTGTTTAGAAATGTGAAACCCAACCTTCTGCAGCAGGTTCTCAAAGTCAGAATGATCGCGGGTTTTCTTTGGATCGCTGGAGGTTCGTTGAAATCAAAACTTTCAACGAGCCGCGAACGTGCGGCGCGCACACCGCGCATGTTGCACGGCGCGAGAGTGTATACGCACCATCTTTCCTTTGGAAATTCGCTAATAAAATAAGGAAATTGGTTGTATTAATATGTGTATACTGTCCATATTGTTAAACCCCGACGCAAACAGATGGCTGTCTGTGGCATCGTAGCTCCCAAACAGATGATTCGATTTTGTTTTATTATTATTATTTTTTTTTTTTGTCTATGAAAGGTGACTTGATCGAGAGTGTTCTTAGCTATGATTCAAGAAAATAAATTCAGCCGTTCTGGGTTTTTAAACTGTTATACAAATTGTGTTGTGCTATTTTATGATTGGGGCAAACATGATTAATAATTAAACATTGCGTGCATAACAAAAACCTTGTACAATGTTGCACGCAATTGTCAAGGGGCGTGACGATTTACAATCTCTCACCCTCACAATTGTTGCATCTCCTATGGTTTTTTTTCACTCGTATAGTAGGCCGACGTCCTACGTACAATACTGCCTTTGATTATGGACCTTCGATTAAGGTATATAATCAAAGGTACTGCCGTTTATCTGTCAACTCTCTTTCAACTTCTCTCGTGATTATTACAAATTGAGGTCTGTTATATGTTCTGAAAGTGTTGTTGTTTTAAATATTTCTTTTAAATAGTACCATAATTTTCAGATAGATACAAGTAAAACAAAACAAAAGTTATGAAATACTGTCTTTCTCATGACAATATAATATGGTTAGCACATTAAATATTTCATAATAAATCATATGTTATACTTATGCATATGGACTTAAGCTACACTCCTTTTAATATGGCATAATAACACAACACACAATTAGTGAAATTTGGGGTCTGGTCGGGCGGAAAAGCAAACAATGCCAACAGGCTCCCCAAGTATGTTTTCTTCAGGGATAGTAGCGAAGGGTTCGCGCGCACAGATAAACGGCTCTACTGTACATCGAACCTGTTGAGACACCTTTGGTGTCAACTGAAATTCCACTATTTCATACCTAAACCATTCTAAAACGCTTAATAAAACATGTAGAAATGACTGTTTTATACCTACAAACTTACTTCTTTTGACATAATTTGTACAGGGTGTTTCCCAACTCTGTGCACAAACTGCAGGATATTGTTCCTTGGGTCAAAAGGAACTTAAAATGTCGTATAACTATGGGTATATTTTGTTTCGTTTTCCGTGTGTCTGTATATGTAATTTTTACTTACGGGTAAAGATTAATACCGTATTAAGAAAATTTCTAAATTAATTTAAACCAAATTTTGGTTAAATGTTACCCTTGCTAGGGCATAGGTTGACAAACATCTTTAAGCCATTATTTCTTTTCGTTTCAAAATGGCAGCCATTTACATTTTTAGACTTGATATTACTAAAACACTTCCCATTTTACATAAAATTGTTAAGAATATATATATATATATAGGCCTATTTAAAAAATTTCATTACAAATCCAAAACAGCTTAATATTCTTTTAAAATCAAGTGGAAATGAACCCAAGTATGGGTATTTTCGTCCACAGGTAGGAATTAACTGAATTATGGCCACTTTCGTCTACAGTACTCGTTTTTGCGATAGCCTACAAAACTGGGAATTTTGTGCGGTAGAATTATTAGCGAATTTCCATAGGAAAGTAAACAGTTGCAGAGACCCTAATGGCGAGACCGATCATGGTCTCCAGGACACGTTTTGTGGGGTGTCATTAAAAATTGTAGGCCTATATAAATATGTGTTCGCACTTCTTATTTTAACTCCGATTTGGTCACACTTTGGTTGTCTAAGTCGATTGGACGAGTTCGTTAAACAAACAAAAAACCCGATATCTGGAAGCACGTTTCAGTAGCATGGTCCACTGTCCCTATATGAGGTGGAACATTACTTTGAGGTAGGGTAACCAAATCATTTCCGGAGAAAACCGGGACAAAACCAGCCGAGTACCAAAGGACCCAGGACCCTCCCCCCCCATGTAACGTCCAGGTAACGTACATGTTTATGTATTTAGGTTTTATTAATACATCTTGAAGCTTGATAAAAAACGAGAAACACAAAATGTGGCCTACTATGACTTACTTCTATATCTGTTTAGTTAATATTTAATTTATATTAGTGGCCTATTAAAAAAATATGTTAAAGTTTTTTAAATATTATAAGCATGGAATTTTAATAAAATTTAATTAGACCTAACATAATCTTTAAATATTACTGAGTGTTCGTAGGTGGGGTTGATTGTTCTACGAGAAAGGGAAATTGTCCACTGCTTCCCGCCTTCTTTGTTCTTTAAGAGTGATCAAATTATAAGCAGTCGATTTTGTAGTTTGTACAAGATTTTAAACTTTTAAACCACCAAAGTTGGTGGTCGAATAAAAAAAATGCCACACATTTATTTTGATGGAGATCAAACATTTCAGTATAGTATTAAAACAAAATGTTGAAAGTTCGTCAGATGTTTCATTTTTATCGTGTCGTATTTCGTTTAGTCAAGTGAAATAAAAAATATATAAAATTTCATGAAATCTATTTAAAACTGGATTCCGGGACTTCTGAGCGTCCCGAAACCATTTTTCGGGGCACAGTATGTTATGACAAAAAAGCGGGACAATCCCAGTTTCCTGGGACGTTTGGTCAACCACCTTGAGGGCATATTTTCAGAGAAGGTACTAATGGCTATTTTAAGATATTTGTAAATCTTTCGCGTTTAAACTCAGCCCCAGTTTGTAGCCTACTCGCTGCATTTTAGAAATGTTCGTTCACATGCAGTATAAAAAAGTATGACAGTAGGGTATGACGAAATAGCACAAAAACACGTTTCTTTATTCGCACTCTTCACTCGACTGAACGGTTGGTTACACAGGATGAGTAAGGTGGCAGTATAAAACTGTTGGTGGTGGGGGAAGTTGAGTGGGCGAGCAGCTGTCTCTCTGCTGAAACCACTTGACTCGCCCTCCAACTGGGTCTTAGGGCTGGGGAACATTGGTCGAGTAGAAGGGCGAGTTAGAACTTGACCTTTAACTTGACCATTGAAGACAGAACGGCGAGTCGCGTGATGGGCGAGTCGGTTCCTAGACGTAGTTGGCGGGGTCGTGTCACAACTTGGACTTATACAGTTCCTCCGTACCTGTCCCAGACTTGGAAGACGCAGCTACTTTTTTTATTTCTTTGCGGAACTATCCCCTCATGGTATTGATCTTTTTCTTTACCCAAGACATATCCGCACTTGGATTTTTTTAGTAACTTTCACTGAATCTTCCCATGCCTTTTGCGTTATTATATTATTGGAATAATCTTCCGTTTTAACCTTCCATAGGCTCGGAAGGTTTCTATAAATGTCTATAAACTCAATTTAAAAAATGGGGAGTTTCCATTTTGAGAACAAGGAGTAGTGGGGTATACTAAACTGGTAAGACTGAAACAACCTCCCGATCACCTAGACTTTTCCCACCTCTAGATGCCGGGAATTCGGTCTCGACTGGGACTTCAGACGTTTGGCATCCGGCGTCTGACGTCAACAACCCATTCATGGGGACTTTTCAAGAAGCCCGGCGTTCGAGATGCTAAAAGTCCGGCGTCTACTTAAGTGGTCCGCTTTAGAGCTTAGAGTAGGGCGTCCAGGAGTGGGGACAAACCGGGAAACTCCCCAGTGTCCCAGCACGGCCTTCTTCAGTAGTTCAAGAGATTATCCCCTACAAACACATTTAAAAAAATATATTAGTATAAATTTGTATGTTTAGGTTAGATTGCAAACTAAGCCTAGTCCTATAGGTTGGTTTTCTGTCAGCTTTAGTTTTTCACTTGACAACAAGAGTTGATTTCTATTCTAGAAAAGTCGCTACTGCAATAGTTGGGCCTAATCTTTCTTCGAAATATACGGGATGGTAACTCGTGTAGAAAAAATGTTGAAGTCAGTGGAAGAAGTGAAACAATTTGATTTAGCGTATACCTGTAATGCTTACTGAAAACACATCAAGTTAGGCGTAATTGAGTGTGAAGAATTAGCGGTAAGATGTGAACTTGGTAAATAATAGCTCTAAACACAAACAGTTTTTGTCACGTTGTAAAATTCGCTAATTTGTCAAGAATCGCCCTTGTGCGTGTTCACCAGCATCAACATTTGACCAGGGATAAGCTGGTGCTGCATTATAATATTACTGTCGACCAAGGAGGCGCTGGGGATTGGAGTGTCTCCCCATTAGATCTAGAGATGAAAGCTTCGGCTATACTTACACTAGCCGAACCGAGCGGATTTTTTCCAGAGATATTCTCTCTGTGTATTTAAATGGGAGTGGAGCCTATATCTATACGAACCGATACGACCAGCGCGGAGCGGAGCCGTTTTTGTCCAAGCTGTGAGAGCATACCGCGCGGGTCGGGTAGATATAGCCACAGGTCCCGACCAGAAAGAACGTTCGGTCTGTTCTTCAATGATGATTTTGCAATTCACGGTAGTTGGGACAGTAGTAGCAGGAAATCCAGACTAACTGATGGTGAGTTGGACTGCGTGCGCATCCTTCCAGCACATGTCGGAACTGTGCGGGTCTGTTAGATTTAGCCACTACTTTCACTACGGATTTCCGCGACGGACTACTAGTCAAATAATAATTAAAAGGACATAATTTTAGGTTAGGCCTATACTGAACCAACACACGTTTCGTTAATGCATTTGCATTCATTACCAAAGCAACCAAGTTAGGAAAATTAGACATTTAAAAAATGAGAAAGCACTGTGCCCATTTTAGAGACGTATCACAAATTACACTAATTTAACATAATTTAAGAAGTGCAATATCCATTTTCAAGTAAACTCCAGGCGATGATAACCACCCAGGTTTTTCGCTTATAAGAAATAAATAAATAAAAATTCCAAGTAAACTATTTTAACACAACTTACAAAATGAGGAAGCACAATGTCCATTTCATCGGTAGCGTGACGTGTCCAGTCAGGGGCGGATCCAGAATTTTCATCTGGGGGGGGGCTGTAACTTTAGGTTAGGATATAGACTGATTTTAAAATTTTTATTTGATACTTATCCTTGGATATGTGTAATGAGTTGGATACTGGAAGTAACGGTAATAAAGTGTATTGGACATAAGTTATAGTTCTACCAAAATAATAAAGTAGGTTTAAATAAAGTTTCACAAACTACAGTAATTGCAAACCAGAACGTTGACTTTTATTCTGAATAATTTGTGAAATTCAGCTAAGGAAAAAAATAGTTTAAATACTATAAACATTGTGAATTTGTACCCGACCGAGTCACGGATTACTAAAACTGCAATCAATTAATTTGGGTTTTGAAACTTCTCACGACGCGACGCCTGAACGTATATACACTTGTATGCTTGACAGTTGCCTACTCTACAATTTGAAGGCGTTGTCGGTGGAAATAAAACGGCTAGATTGCCTTCACTCACATTGTGAAGATGTGGTAAATTAAAGCAGTTCTGTGGAGGATGGTTTGTTAGAGGATGCGAAAATCTGGGAGTATAGAACACCCCTGTAAAAACGAAAAAGCCAGGGGTCCTCCTGAATTATTTTTGAAAAAAAATACAAAAACTTCACTTTTAAAACTTATAGGTGTAAAAATGTACTTTATTTTAGAAAAATAACCACTATTCACTGTATGTAAACCCATTTAGGCCTGTTTGTCGATTCCAAGCTTACACTCACTCTATTTTATATGCTCAGATACGTATGAGTATTTCAAGTATTAAAACTTATCTAATTTGCCCTGGTTAGTTCCAAGTTAGAATTTGGTCTCGCAATTTGGGGAGGGACATACGTTACAATCGCCCAATAATTGCGCTTCGGAAGATTTTTTTGTTCTGTCCCACAAACCCAAAACCGGGCATTGCACCTTGCACCTCTTTTCAAAAAACTGAATTATTAAGTTTTAGAAACCATTTTATCTATAAAGTATTAAGAACCTTTTTTTAACAAAAGCTAAAATAGAAATGGAATTCTAGGGCAAGAGCTTTGACACTGCGGAGGAATAGGCCTAGATCAACGTTTTCCAATCTAAATCCAATTTGACTATTTATATGAAATCTAAAGATGAGCTATTGCAGTGACTCTTATGGTGAGACCTAAGATCGGGAGTGATCAATCACTACTGATCATGGTCCCCAGAACACGTTTTGGTATGTCATTAAAAATTATATATATATATATATATATGTGTGTGTGTTCGCACTCTACGGCAGCATTTTACATCCGATTTGGTAGACACGTTGGTTTTCTAAGTCGCTCGTACGAGTTCGTTGAAAAAAGATCCAACAACCGGAAGCACGTTTTCGGCCGCAGGTAACAATTCTTTTTAGATTTTTCGTACTAGAATGAAACTTTTTTGGGTTTTATATATAGTACATGTAGGAGGTTATTCTGCACATTTTGTTTTTTTACACGACCTTATATTCTGGTTCCTCGAAATTGATTAAAACGTAAAATACTGAGGTGCAAACAAATTCTACTAAATATATTTCGCACACGCAGGCAGCTGTTAGACCGATTTCCCAAATAGTTGGTTGAAACTCGACTTTGTCTCTTGTCCACACTCAAATGTTTGTCTCTGGCCAGTTTTTTGGTAGACATGGCTGAGGTAGTGATGAAAATCATTATTATTATTGATGAAAACAGGAGAAAAAGAAAACGGTGGAGGCGTGAGATTTTTGGGCAGGGACTTCGTTTTGGGAGTGAATTATTATTAACCCTGAAATTAGAAGACGGCTTAGGTGTTTATAATCAGAGGACGTAAAATCCCATAAACACATTGACATTTTTGGTAATCTATCTATCTATATAATAAAATCGAAATACCACTGACTCACTGATCATGGTTTCTCAAAAACTACTGAACGGATTGGTATGAAATTTGGTATGTAACTTCCTCTAGGGCCTAGGTGCTCACTAAGAAAGGTTTTCAAAAAATTTGAAATTTTAGGGGGTTTGGGGGGGGGGGGGGGGCAA
>JAGFPH010000441.1:515905-534466 GCA_018207615.1 Philaenus spumarius | reverse complement strand
GGGGGGGGGGGGGGGTCAAAATTACTAAAAAAAAACACTGAACGGATTGGAATGAAATTTGGTATGTAGCTTCATCTAGGGCCCTAGAAGCTCGCTAAAAAATGACTATGACTATGACTTATTGCGTAACATTGTCTACTGATTGCCTCAGGTCTTCCATTTCTTTCGGGAGACTAAAATTCTTTGATTTTGGCAAAAATCTTCGAGAGACATTGTCTTTAGACCAAAGTCACTAGACATTGTCTCCTAGTGTGGACAAGGTCTTAGAAACATTCAATTTTTAATAAGCTTACGAGTAAAGTTCACTTTTCTAGCTAAAAACATTATTTTTGACCTTCTGGGGAGGGGCTCATGCCCTCTGTGCCCCTACCTGGATGGATTCACTAGTGCTCAGTCTTATTAATGGAAACCATTATAATCACAGAGCAGATCTTGAACTGCTCTAGTAAAACTGTGAAATAGGCCTAATTATTTTTGATAAGGTGATTACAAAACGTAAAAAGTTAATTCCTGAAATCAAAACTAAGGAAAATGACTTTTCAAACATATGTTTTAAAATTCCAGCAAAGCAGCACATTTTCTGTTAAACTGTTGAATTATTAATTTTCTGTTTATTATAATAAAGCATTATTTTTATTATATTATTAAAGCTCGCGCTTTAAAGTGAAAAAAACGCATTCTATGAGTCGGAGGTTCAAAATGGCTTTTGTCATTGACTGCCCTACCCCGTGACCACGTCGGCAGCCGCGGGGGGCGTAGAGTCGTGGCGGGGCATTGTATCATACCGAGCCTATTACACTGGGACGCCAGGCGCCGCAGCCCGTCGCGCCACCACGTGGTCGGTCTACTGACACTGTGCTCTAGTGATGAGAGAACATATGCTCCTCCTTGTACTTTTAATGAAAAGGAGAAGGCGAAAGGAGAGATAGATCCATGCACACCCTTTGCTATCGTTAAGGGAATCTAGAGGGATGTACTATTCTCTTTTTGATGAATTGTGTTCAGACAAGTTTGATAATTACTTAAGAATGTCTAAATATATATATTTTTTAATTATTGTCGTTAATAAAGGTTGATATTACTGGGAAAGATACGAAAATGAGAAAGTGTATCATACCAAAAGAAAAATTCTATAGGGCCGAACAAAGAGTGGTTGGCACGTGCCCTTCACGTGAGGTCGACTGAATGAGCCAGCGGTGGTGGCTAGTGTAAGAAAGGCCTTAACCTCTAAATTTGTTGCCATATTTTCGTTTTGAATTGCACAATATTCAAGTTTAATTTAATTTCTTTTGCGATACTTGTTATCCCAAAAAATTTATTATTAGCGAATTTTCGTAGGAATGAGCTATTGCAGTGCCCCTTATGGTAAAACCTAAGGTCGGTAGTAGTAAATGAGCACCGATCATGGTCCCCAGAACACGTTTTGGTGTATCATTAGAAATTTTGTATGTATGTGTTCGCACTCTAACGGCCTCATTTTAAGTCCGATTTGGTCCAAATTTGGTACACACGTTGGTTGTCTAAGTCGCTCGGAGGAGTGCCTTATAGCCAAAAAAATCCAACAACCAGAAACACGTTTTTTTGTTCAGCAATAACTGTTTTTTTGAGAATTTTGTTCAATCAAAAATGAAACTTTTTTAGGGTTTATGTACAAAAATAAATGCAGTATATTATTCTGCACATTCTGTTTTTTTTACACGACCTCATAGCTCGCTTGGTTCCCCCAAAATCAATAAAAACGTAAAATACTAAAAAAATACGTGGTTCAAATCCACGTGAGGAATTTTACCAAGGGGCCATCGTTTGATCCGAGGCCGAGTTTGTATGCAGCGAACGAAGCGCAATAGTCCATAAACTGAGGCCGCAAGGTCGAGGAGTAAACTCGCAAAGCTGGAGGCTTAGGTTAGGTGCAAACAAATCCTACTAATAAATTTCGTACACACAGGTAGAAATTCAGCGACTTCGTGAGTAGATCAATTTCCCAAATAGTTGATTGAAACCCTAAAACATATAAACTTAATTTTGGAAATTCGCTCAACTCACGTCAGTGGTTCAGCTGGGCTGCTGAGAGGAGGGGGCCAAAGGGGCATATTGCCCCGGGCACCAAACGTCAGGGGGCCCCTGGATTTAAAAATAATTCAAAAATTAAAAACAAAATATATATATACAGTAGAGCATCGAAAATCCGAACTAATTGGGACCGAGGGGGGTTCGGATTATCAGTTTGTTCGTATTTTTTAATACAACCAAGAAAATGCCATTTAAGCTAAAATATATGCCCTTTAATCGAATAAAGTGGTTAAACAGTACAAGCAGTAATGTAATTACAATAGAGTATGAAAGACTACTTACATATTATGATTTAGAAGAACATGTAGGGCCAACATGAATACACTTGTAACTCTCAATTACAGTACAGTACATAACTAAAAGTTACTTGCACATTATAATTATCACGAACGAAAAATAAAAAAAAAATACTGTACAGTACACTACTGTATGTACGACACACTGTTATAATGATTACACAAAGAGAAATGAATTAACTTTCTGTATGTTTATGCTGTGTGTTTACTGCTAGCGCTTAAGCAGATTATTAGTGTGACAGTGATAAAAATACTGACAGCCAGTCTGCTGTGAGGGCGTGTGAGAGCAGGTATAAGAAGTGTTTAAAAAGAGATAATAATGTCAAACTGCGATGAAGAATTTTGTGAAATTTTTAACGATGCAATAATTGGAATTAGCGAAAACGAAAACGAAATTTTTGCAGGGGCGGCCTCGGAACGTGTTCGGATTTTTGACGTTTCGGATTATTAACGTTCGGATTATCGACGCTCTACTGTAAGTTGATTTAACAGTCAATTTACTTTTTTCAATAATGCATTAGTTTAAATATATTTGTATGAATCCCACAATAACTTGATAATATATGTAACTGAGTTCAAAACAAAAATTTTCCTCCGAAAGGAAAAATAATTAAGTGAAATTATAAAGTGAGATTTTCAAGTTACCCGGACAGATTCGTTGTTGTGTGTATTAAAGGTGCGTGGTTGGCAGTACTGCAGCGTTTTATATGCTCATCAGTGCAGTCACAGTCGACCAGACGGCAGTGAGTTTGAATTTTGTTGTTTATAGAGTCTACGCAGTTTGCCTTCAACAACCTAAGTTTCAATACAGACAATTATTTTCATTATTATGATGTATTACTACTATCTATGTGTACTATATTATTTAAAAAAATTTTAGTATTAATTATTGTGTGAAAAAAAGTTACCCTTCCTACCCCTCCTACCCTCAACATTTAGCTTCGAGTCAGGGGGTCTCAAGAATTAAATTTGCCCCAGGCTTCCTAAACCCTCATGGTGGTCCTGGGTAGAAGTACTGTATGTAAAAAAAATAGTTGAACTGAATGTAAACTTTTTCAATAGCTTTAAAAGCTGTTAGTTTAAGTAATATTAGGACCTACTCTGAAAATTTAAATTACTTGTTAACGTTCGCTTTGTTTGTTTTTTAACATTACTTTTGCGACGGTGAATGTTAGGCATTTGCCTAATTTTTGTATGTTGTGCCTGGTGTAGGCCTAAAAGAATATACCGTAGCTAATTGGTCTGGAGAATTCTGTATGCCAATGTGTTTCCAGCTTGGAGTACAGTAAAATTATTGTTTGCTTACAGAGATGTGATTGTTGGGAAGTGAGCGATGAGTTGCATCCCTTGTGTGGGCGAAGGAGAAAGTTCCAGCATTCCTGTAGACGTTCTTGACAGATGGACAGACAGCCTACGACTAGTCCTCGAAAGTCGAGATGGTCGGAAACATTTCAAAGAGTTTCTGTCGTCACGCCATCTTGAAGAGTCTGAAGCTACGCTGGAGTTTTGGGAAAGGTGCGAAGTGCTCATCGCGTCAAACACTCGTTCTGGACACCGGCACGGCTCTCAGTAAGTTGGACGGTTGTGTTTGCACAAAATGTTTTATATTTAAAAATAAATATTGAAGAAAAATCCGAGTATGGTATATTCTGAGTTAAAATGTATTTTTTTTATGATAAAATTTTGATCCCCATCTTGAACGTGACTTTATTTTTTTTAATAGGAATATGGTCGGTCAATGCACGATTTCAAGAAAAAAATCAATGCTAAAAAATGTACACTGATATAGATGTTTTTGAAGATATTCTCTTTTATTTATACAATGAAATGTCCCAATGAATATTATGTTTTATGAAATGACATAATTTATTATCATTATTTTCACATGTTTGGTTTAATACTATGGCTAGTATTCTATGATAATTATGGCACCAATGTAAAATATAACTACTCTAGTCTAAATATTAAGTCCGTTGATGACCTTGACTACTGTTACCATAGCAACAGTATTGATTGTTTATTTAAGATTAACCCTTTGTGCTTAAAATTCTACTACCGGAGACCACACCCGACTCTTAGACAACTCTTGCTATTTCTTGTGAACTTAGTCCTCTCAGGTCCCATGGCCACCGAGAGTGGCTGTTATTTCATCGGCATGTACTTGGAGGCTACTATTTTGACTGGACAGCATCACCAGTTCGGAATTGTTTTGTTGAATTCACTTGACATGTAGGAAAGTAGGTTAGAGTAAACATGAATATTTTATAAATGAGCTCTGTTTAATGTCTATAACTTATTTGAAATAGAAATCATGGGTTTAGTATTTTAAACCTCATAAAGACTAAGGTTTTATATTATATGTATTTATATTATACATATAACATATGAAAACCAAAGTGGAATACAACCAATAATCATACTTTTAAATGACAAACTACAATATAGAAAATGTTTTAAAATTGTACAAACTTACATTATAACTTAATTAATTTAAATTATCCATTTCTGTAATTTTATAATTATTAACTATTTATTACAGTACTCAGGCGATGATAACCACCCGTGTTTTTCGCCTTTAAAAATAAATACAAAATACTACGATACTAAAAACAACTAGCACAGCACTGAGTGAAAATATAGAGGTTATATTATTGAGCTCAACAAAGCTGTTATAAAAGGGGGGAAAGTAATCATGCGTTGTTCACATAGTTCAATAGTTTCTCTACAGATTCCAGCACTTTACATAGAAAATAATATAATTTTGTAAAAAGAAATGGGTTGTCATAGATACGTAATGCTATATCCACTCACGATGGCCGTACGCGTGTTCACGGGATTTTGTATTGGGCACTCTGAGTGGCCATACAAGCTGGGAGGAACAAGACTGCGAAAATAATTCCAAGCTGAGATAGAAAATGGCGTGGCCACTCCCAATGGCCGTAGGACTCCAGGGGAACTTTTTTAAAAACGCTCTTCAAGCGCAAAGGGTTATGTACTGTAGAGGATAAAGTGGTGGCAACAACTGAAGAGAACTATTATGTAATATTATTGATGCCTTACTGACTATATCCTTTCAATGAATACCTTTTTGAAGCTAAGCTGCTCAAAGTACCTTCAGTTTTTGTTCAGTGATATTGTAGGGAAGGAAAAATCCCTTACATTAAAACAAATAATTTTTGTTTTAAATTCATGGATTGTATTTCTGTTAACAGACACAGGCTCGGTGACAGGATTCTCGGGCCCTAAATCCCGATACACCCCCTACCCCTTCATTTAATTTAGACCAGAACTATGAACGTGCAGGTTATTTTATTTATAACCAAGACTTTACCTGATTATCAGTTTTTTCTGCAGAAGAAATGTGTATTATCATGAATTATCTTTTGATGTACCGGTACTATAAATTGTACTTATAAATTTTGTATGTTAAATAAACACATGTCAGTGGAAAGGATGGGGAAACATTTTAAAAATAAAAACTTTTTGACGGTTTAACACTTTTTACAGTTTTATTATGCAGTAATCAAAACTAGGACTTACTTGAACTTGAATATTTTATAAAAAGTCATAATAAAACGTACTATCCTGTTTTTACTTTATGAAATTACAACTCTTCTAGCCCTCTTTCTTGCAAAATCATCAATAATAACATCATATTTCATGTTCCTTGCCAAATACTTGACAAACTCGGTCGAGAGACTTAGAAAAACCAACTGTGTACCAACCATTAGAGTGTGAACACATATACAAATAAAATTTTTAATGACACACCAAAACGTGTTCTGTCGAGCATGATCCGTTCTGATTTACAACTCCCGACCTTAAGGTCTCACCATAAAGGTCACTGCAGTAGCTCATTTTTCCTATGGAAATTTGTTAAAAAGTTCATAAGTTTTGTCAAACCAGGTCTTTCTTTACATTGTTTTGAGAAACGTGTAACATTTCAATCGGTTAAGACGTTCTAGAGATATAAATTATTTAGTAAAAAATTAAAATAGAGGATTGCTGGTAAAAGAAACGTTTCCAGGCTTCTATGCTTATTGGTTTCACCAACGGAACACGTACTGAAAGTTTCTTCGTGGGGCACCCTATATATTTCTTTGAGAACTTTAGTTTGACGAACTTTCTGTAACTAACTTTAGCCTTTGGTTTTCTTTTCCAGCTCAAAACACGCTAATATCGGCAACTTACGTTTCATGAAAGACGGCAAGGATCTGGCCACATTCGCCGAAGATAAAGTGAACTTTGACCTCGCGCAGTTGCGAGCCATTTACGAAGCGATCGAAGCCGGCAAGGAAGACGACATTAAAAAAGTGTTCGCTCAAGCGATGCAAAGTGCTATGGAACTGTTACAAGACGATTACCATCTGTTTCGTACGCATTTGTTACGACAGAAGGGAAAGCTATCGAGTAAACATCGATAGTAAATGTTTAAATATTGTTTGTACAGAATTAAAGTTATTTTTTTATACAACTAGTTATTGATGTTTTGAAGCTACATGTTTTGTTAATGATATTCTATATATTTGTAGAGGGTCAAAACAATTGGTTGTTTTTCTTAAATTTATGTTTAGAGGAAGCCTATATATTTTCTGATAAAGACTAACGGTCAGGACTCAACACAGAGGTTCAAAATGCAAAAAGATCTTACATTGTATGAGAAGAATAATAGAAGACTTTTCTCTTCCGTCTAGGAACTAGACTGAGTAGGGTCTCTCGACTTACAACTGACTCTCCATCCCCAATGTTGCAAAGTAGATAGTTTTGATAAGAGT
Source organism: Philaenus spumarius (assembly GCA_018207615.1). Classification (NCBI taxonomy): domain Eukaryota; kingdom Metazoa; phylum Arthropoda; class Insecta; order Hemiptera; family Aphrophoridae; genus Philaenus; species Philaenus spumarius. The sequence goes on along the minus strand of JAGFPH010000441.1, from coordinate 527,325 downwards.
ATTCCCATGAATGTTTTCCTCTACACCAGCGGTTCACAACCTGGGATCCGTAATGGGTTGCTAGGGGATTTGTGGTAAGAAAATGTGTAGTGGCGGACATGTACATTGTATAGAGTATTAACCATCCAAGTGCTAACGTCTCACTGCATGACGATTCGGTCCCCTGCTGTCGTCTCCCAGTGAGACGATTCGTAAAATTTATATATCGATGCTAATAATTACTGGAATATTGCATTTCATATAGTATTAAAGTAAATTAAATTATCTATCTACTAGGCAGTGCTAGTTTGTCTTCGTTGCAGTAAAAAAAGTAGTAGACAGCGATATTGTCAGCTGCAGTTTGTTTACAAACTACTCAGTTGTTTGATTTGTTCGAGGTTATTGTTTATAACACGATTTATAATAAGTGTTTGTTTATTTTTGGTTAATACTTTATTTTAGTTTATTTATTTCAGTTAGATTAGAGGCTATTGTAATATAAAAATGAATGAACTAAGTTGTTCAAGTGCTACTCGGGAAGCTCTAGAAGAACCTTCAAGCGTGAAATGTGACAAGGTTAGATATTTGTACCTGTAAGTGTTATATTATTCATCAAAGTTTCTATTGTTGTATATATTTGTATTTGTAATAAAATTTCAAACATTTTGTATATCTTGAAATTTTAAGTCGTGAATTGAGTGAATGTGAACAGCCTCTAAAGATAAACATTTTAGTGAAATTTTTACCTTTATAATTTATTTATCATCAATCACACTTCTACTGGATACTGTTACTTAAATGATTCTTCAAACATAGGCTACTATCCTAGACATAGTTAGGTTTTTGTTGAGGATATCATGCCGTTTTTCTGGCTTCATCATCGTGAGCATTTGAATGTGCAATTGATAATCAACACAAATTGTAAATTCAATTTGAAATATATATTAATTTGTTTAATTTAAGTAAAGTAAACTTATTAAATTAGACCCAATTAAATATTCACCAGAAATTAATAAGATATATAAACAATTATAAATAATACTGACGTGAGTTGAGCAAATTTCCAAAACTAAGTTGATTTGTTTTAGGGGTTCAACCAACTATTGGGAAATTGGTCTACTCACTAAGGCGCTGAATAGCTGCCTGCGTACACGAAATATAATAGTATAATTTATTTGCACCTGAGCCTCCAGCTTCGACTCATGCACTCCTTCGTTCCACTCACAGCGGATAAACTCGCTTTGAAAGGTTGCAAATTGACCTTGTGGCCTTGATTTTGGACTGCGCTTTGCGCCTCAACCTTGTGGCCTCGGATCAGAAGCTGCCTCTACGGTAAAATCCTCCCATGTGGATTTGAACTGGGTACTTTTAAGGTATTTTACGTTTTGTTCGATTTTGGGGAAACCAGACTGGCTGTAAGAATGTGTAAAAAACTTAATGTGAAGAATCTATATTTATTTTTTTAGATAAAACCTCAAACAAGTTTCATTCTATTAAGAAAATCCTCAAAAAATAAATTTCAGTTCCAGTAAAAAAAAACGAGCCTCCGGTTGTTGGATTTTTTCCTAACGGAATCGTCCGAGCTACCAAATTGAATGTAAAAAACAGCCGTTAGAGTATGAACACATAAATACACATATCCCTTTGACCGCCAAGGGCAGATCTAATCGGCTTTTACCTACTGTCTGATTACCGCCACAGCCGATTACATCGGCTTTCAAAAGTTGTTTGAATACCGCCATAGGCCGTCGTGATCGGCTTTGGCAGTTGTCTGAACTGCGGCATGGAATCCGAACCACAGCCAACGATGTTTCTTAACAGACATCGTTGGCTGTGGTTCGGATTCCACGTAAAACTGTAGGTCCCGTCTTCATTAGCCTTAAGTGCAAAACAGCAGAACATTAAACCAAAAAGAAAAACAAAAAATCCACGGCCGTTATAATCGGCTTTTAGTATTTTCTTTATTTAGTCACCTTTATTGCCTAAACCCGTATGATTTCTAAACTTATAAAGAGGATAAGATTTGGCCTTTCATATTGTAACAACATATTTTTAGTTTACGTCTATTTTAAAAGTTTGTATAGCTGTGCAAAATAAGTACATGTATGAATACGGTATAAATAATTCGACCACGCAGCTGGACCTCTGACGTGAGTTCAGCAAATTTAAAAAATTAAGTTTATAGGCCTATGTTTTAGGGTTTCAACCAACAATTTGGGAAATAGGTCTACTCACGAAGGTGTTGAACAGCTGTCTGTGTGTACGCAATATATTTTAGTAGAATTTGTCTGCGCCTAGTGGCCTCGTGAGTTTGCACCACTTGGCTTCGAACCGGGTACTTGTATGGTATTTTACGTTTTGATCGATTTTGGGGGAACCAAGCGAGCTATAAGGTCGCGTAAAAAAACAAAATGTGCAGAATAACATCATGCATTTGTATTTTTAGAAAAAAAACTTTTAAAAAATTTCATTCTCGTAGTAAAAATCTCAAAAAATAGTTACTTCCGGTCAAAAAACGTACTTCCGGTTTTTGGATTTTTTTGGCTAACGAACTCGTCTGAGCGACATAGACAACCAACACGTGTACCAAATTTGAACCAAATCGGACTTGCCGCTAGAGTGCGAACACATATATACATATATGAATTTTAATGACACCCCAAAACGTGTTCTGGGGACCATGATCGGTGCTCATTTGCTACTCCCGACCTTGGGTCTCACCATAAGGTCCACTGCAATAGCTCATTTTTCCTATGGAAATTCACTAATAAATACGGTACATTTTTTATTGTGTAAGGAAAAAATTCAATCTTTGTACTAAATGTCAATTACATAACAAATGAACGGGGGAAAATGTACCAGATTTTTATGTATTGTGATTGTGGATCCATATTTATTTATAAAATATTTATGTACCGAATATAGGTTGTATACTTTCCCGGTAGTTTTACTGAGTCGTTCTATGATTGTTGAATGTTTTTGTCATATTATTTATTATTTCTGTTATTACACTAAAGTGAGATACACTTTGTGTAAGTGTTTAGTGAGTTCAGAGCTGTGAATCTTGTTTCTTACAACAATTGCAATGAGTGATCCTCTAAGAAGGGCTCTATCTAAAAAAAAAAAAAAAAAAAAAAAAAAAAAACCGGGGCTTTGCGTAAAAAAAACGCAAATACATATGTTAAATATTAATATATTTTTTTTTTAATTTTCGGGAGTTATTCTCAATAAAATAGGGAATAACATAATATATAAGGTTAGAGGAAAAATATTTGTTTTTACATAGTTATTAGGCTCTAAACTTAAAAATTGTATACAAATATTGGTTTTCCTTTACTTTTTCAGTTATAGTACACATGTAAAAGTGGAATTAATACCATTTTTCTGTAAATTTAGTTGTAGTACTTTTAATTCCAAACAAAACGAGATTAAAAGCGTTATTCTATCTTTGATATTAGCTAAGCTACAATGGTTTATGTAAACATCCGTCAAAATACCGAAAATAGGCTTGGCGATATTAGACAATCCCACAAGGCAGTGGCTTGGCGCTCAATGCAATGTCTCGATAGTTGACCTTGGCGGTAATCGGAGCTTCCTATTAGAAACGGCATGGCGGTCAAAGAGGGATATATATAATATATCAAATCTTTAAGACACTCCAAAACTTAATCTGGGGACCATGATCAGTTCTCATTGACTACTCTCGACCTTAGGTCTCACCATAAGAGTCACTTAATAGCTTATATTTGCTAATAGAGAAACTTGAATTTTAAAAGTTTATTTAGTTATCTAGTTATTACAAACATTTTTATTGGCAAGGGTTTCGGCCTTAAAAAAAAGTTGGAATTCGTATTACACTAACTTGCAAATGAAGGTGAAAATGTAAGAAATATTTGAATGTATATGCCGTGTGTAAATATATGTTTTGTAAGTAATAGTATGTTCATGTTTAACTCTTGTCCGCTGAGACATCAAACCCCTCCTAACTCTTTTAGGACCAAACATTTTTTTGGGGGGGGGTGTGTAAAAGTGTAAACTGATTTTGGGCAAGGGTTTTTAAAACTGCACATTGTAAACATAGACAAAAAATTTTCTTGTTAAAAAGTCATAAAATGTTTATTTATGAATATTGTTTAAGTTGAAAATAAATAAATGGGCTTTTTAATAAATAAATGAAAATAAAAGCTAAAATAATTTTAAAACTCCAATGTGGGGGAAAAATTGCGTATTAAAATTTTCCTATTTTCTAAAAAAACAAATATTTTACTGTGGGTAACTTGATTTTTCTTATTTTTTCTATTAGTCCTGAAAATTTCATAAAGATTCTAAGAGCTGAAACAAAAAATTCTTAGGCCTAGACAGCTGATCGACACACATGCGCAGAACATTAACACAGTTTGTTTATCTATTTTAAATATTTATTCACATGTTTTAATTATTATTATATTTATTACAAATGATATTATTAGTCTTCAAAAATAATAATTTCAAAACTTTTACTTATTTAATTAGGGTACGGTAAAATTAAATTTTTCAAAAATGACAAAATATCGTCAAATGGTCTTTGAAATAATTTGACGATATTTCGTCATATTGTCTTTTACGCATTTATTAATATTGACGAAATATCGTCAAATTGTTCCAAAATGGTTAATAGATACAGGAATGCATTCCCGTGTGTATTCTTAAAAAAACACAATTTGAATACATTGAGAGCCAGTTACTTTATTAGTCTTAACATTAAGAAATAATACAAATAATTTTACACAAAAATGGATAAAAAAAATTGAAGAGAAGGAAATGTTGTCTCAACCAGAACAACCTCTACATCCGCAGTGTATACATTCCACGATCCTGCCCTGGAACAGACGGCAAAAATTTAATTTATTAAACTGGCAAAATATAATCATATGTATTGGTAACATTACAAAAAAATGTTCAAGAAGCCAGGGGTGAAGAACATGTCCAACGTCCGGACGAGGTTCGAAAGCAATTGAGGCTGATTTGGGGAAATTTTGACTGGGGAAAAATCTATAAAAATAAGGTAAAAATAACTGTGGGGAAAAAAGATAAGAAATTAAAGGGAACAAAGGTCAGCCTAATTGGTTTGTTTACAATGTATACTGAGTGTTCATAAAGTCCCTTTAACCCCTTTTATTATTTTTGTTATTGAAAATAAGTTAACAAACCTTTGTATATCTTGTGTTGTATACAGGAATTTTTTTTGGACATATCTGAACCTTTATGATTTGGGGGGGGGGGGGGGGGGGGGGGAAAAAATTTTAAATATAAAGGTAGGACATGCAAATATACAATTAAAAAGCTTATTAAAAGAGAAAAAGAATGGCACAAACTAGAGCTGCATGCTTTGTTTCAAAGTAATGGACAAAGTTCTAGACGGAGAGATAGGTGGGCTAGAGATGCGTGAAATTATTACGAAATGACGGGAGTTTTGTAGCAGGCATCAAGACTCCCGGTTACCCGTTGGTTTTAAGTCCCTAGGCTGGGGCGTTTGCTTGCTAGGATGCATTTAGGGATTTAACAAGAAATAATTATAATGAAAAATAATTTTATTATTGGCTTAAAAGAAACATTTATTGGATTTTTTTTCTATTCATCGTAATTTAGACAATAATTATTGGCAAATATATTCCTCAATTATTGAAAATTTTTTTTTTTTTATTACATTAACTTATAGAACTTAAATCTGCAAAAATGCTTTTTGAAACTTTTTTGAACACTCTAAAAGTTGAAAACCTTCTTTTTCCCCTTTTCTATGAAAGCTTGGATTAAATCGCAACCCGACAAAGCATGGGAGCCTACTAGTAAACCTAGATGATAATGTAACTTATTAACATTGATATGTCGAACATTATTATCAATTCCAATTTTCATCATACATTTATATCTTGTCGTAAGTTATGGAAGATGCCAAGTTCAGAGTGTCTACCAAAAGTGATTTTTGAAATTCCTGGTTATTTCCAGGTTTCTCAATGATTTTCCTGGTTATTCTTATATGCTTATTACACGCCATTCGGTGCTCAACTAATATTAAATATTAATATATTTAATATTAAGGTGCTCAACTGAGAGCAAGTAAAATAAGTACTTTCATTTCATCAAATTTAAAAAAAATAACAAATTCATCAACCAAAACTTGTTTCATGTAAGTTAGAATAGACAAAGATCATAAGGTTGGGATTCACAAACATGTTACTATTAAAATATATTATTTTAAAGATAAGTGAACAATTTTATGACATACCTACATACACTTCTTGAAGACTCTTGCACTTTATTTCAGACTGATAATTCTAACTTTTTTCGTTTTCTTAAACAAGTTTGTACTGACCTTCATTACTTGAGGGTTGTTAAATAGACTAGGGGTTACTATTAGAGAACTTAAATTTATCAAAAATCTTTTAACCTAACACCAAAATGGTGATTGCTTCCTAATTCATGTAACTGTTGAAATTAAATCACCAATACACTTTATATTATAATTTTTACAATAGTAGAAGTTTAAAAAATAACAAATAATGTGTATTGGTGATTAAATTTCAACAGTTATAAAAAATATGAAATTTTTAAAAACCAGCTACAAAATTTTAATCAAGTATGGGAATTTGTGGAGTAAATATGAAAACAAATTTGTAAATTACCAAGCCTTTGTAAAAATCAAAATAAAAGCATCAAATATAATAAAATAACACAAATAAATAGTCATTCACAAACCTTAACACATATTTAATAAAAATATAAAATTTGTTGGCTAAACACTATTTGAGTAAGCCAAAAATATCTAGGCTGCATACGATTATTTTTATAATTGGATAAAAAGAAAGCTTTTAAGTCTATGTCCATGAATATTGAATCATTTCGACATGCTGCTGGACCAATGACATGGTAATTTAAGTGGCAATGTCCGTCAATAAATAAATAAATAAACCTTAAAAAGTTAGATAGCATTCAGAATTAGACACAAAGGATCGAAACAAGATGCCCGAAAACAACTTGTATATTCATTTTATGAACTAATATTGTTAAAATATTATTTAAAATACAATGACAAATGTTCGCAAAAGAATACGACGTTAGAATATTATTCAGCGCTAATTTTATAAAACATCGGCATTAAAACGCAATTTAATATACAACAGTGTATTGTCCGCGAATAAACGATGCCCGAATACAATTTTTGAACTACCATTGTTAAAATATTACTAAAAATAAAATGACAAAATGTCCACAAAAGAATACGACATCCGAATATTATTAGCGGTAATTTTTTAAAACGTAGGCACTAAAACGCAATTTTTATTCAACAGCGTATGTCCGCAAAAAATCAATGCCCGAATACAATTTATGAAAATTGTATGAACTACCATTGTTGAAATATTATTTAAAATACAATGACAAAATGTCCGCAAAAGAATATGACGTCCGAATATTATTAGCGCTAATTTTATAAAACGCAATACACAACAGCGTACATTGGCGAAAAACATTTGTTCTTGTTTCTATAAAATAACGGCGTTAAAACAAATTACAACGGCTAAGGTCCGCGAAAAGGTTATTTAGATGACACTTGTAAAATTCGGAAAAGATGGAATTAAATGTCGCTATTTGCGGGAATGAATAACAAATAAAACAAAGGCACTTCGTCGGGATTCCTACAAAAAACATAAATCGCGGGTGACGTAAATCCCGAAAATGTCCAAAATGTTTTTCCCGAACTAAAAACAAATAGAATTATTATACTTCTGTTACCGATCTATACAATTTGTAATTTTTTTTCGAAGTAGACACACTAATTCTATAAAATATACACGATAAGAAACGAATCCATAAGTAGTTGACCTTGAGCCTACTTTACCTTTCTGTGTAACAAATAACCAAGCACACGCATGAATACAAATAAAACAAGAAGCGTTTACTTAACAAACGAAACAATTGCCTAAACATTTTACTAGCGAAAATATCTACACACATCAAAGTAAGAGAGTTTTACATTCTTTCCTACTGATATTTTATTGTTAAATGATTAATTAGGGTTAAGTTTAAATAAAGAGAATGTGATTGCAAATACTGGAGATTACATTAAAAATACGGAGACCTGGCTAGTCTGACAATGATATGAACTGAACTGAATATCTCTCGGTATCAGTATTGAGTTTCGGGGGCTATATATTCTTGTTATCGATATCAAATACAAAGTATCGGTGGTATCGTGAATCGACCCATCCCTAATTTAAATTTTACAATGTTTAAAATAGATTATGCACGTAAATTTATATGGTTTAATAATTCAGTACACATCAAATGTTTTGTTTGTGTTTGGAATCGAGGTACTGTAATTGGAATAGACTTTTGCAATCGATTTTCGCTACCGATTATCGCACTACGAATCAATGGAATCGATTTTAGGGAATTGGTATCGACACATTCTTACAACAAACCCTTGTTCTCCCAATGTTACGGCATGTTCGTATGCAACTTTCACATTTTCTACGAAACAGCGCTTGCTCATGCCGAACTCCCGCAATCGCGTTTACAAAACGAAAATAACACAAGTGAAGGAATAAAATTCCCGGTTACGCATCAAAATCACGGCTTTCTCCCGGAATTTTCAAGGTCAAATCATATTCCCGGTTTTCCCGGTTGGTAGACATCCTGAAGTTGGATTACCAGAATATCGGTATCATTGACACGAATTTCTACGTTCTGAATGTTAAAAAGTTTCTCATTTTTAAGTTTATTGCATGATGTATGATTTTAGTATCTGCTTCCTTCATGACCTTTACAAATTAAAGCACCATCCATGTAAGAAAACACTTTTAAATTGTCATACCTTACGTAGAAAACGTGGCAATTTTCATGACTTATACTATATAATAATAATAGAAATTTTATTATTATAATAAGGCATCATTTCTTGACAACCAAACTCTTTTAACAAAAATCTAACTAAAGCAGTTTTAAAATTAGAATTTAAAAAAGTTTTTGTTAGGTTTGCTGGCCGCTGTTGTTCTGAGCTTTTTATATGGTTCGTCAAAAATTGAATGTATTTTTTTGGCATCTGTTTGGCAAGAGTTACAACTCCCAAATTACTCGGAAGAGTTACTTCCTAGTAGTTAGACGTGCACGTCATCGAAAGTAACTACATATTAATGAACAATATTATGTATGCTTTTAACGATCTCCACCGGAGTGAAACTTATATTTGAGCTAGTGTTGTGTTATGAGTGTTAAGCTTCTAATGTCCCGATGATGGTCGAATTGACCAAAATTACAATAGACAAATAAGATAAGACAAAATAAATGTTAAAAATTGGATCAGTTGACATATAACAAGTTTTAATTTTCATTTAAGTTGAACCTTTTCTAATGTATTATTCAAAATTGTTGCAACTATTTTATTGTTTTTAGACCATCTTTGTCTCGCACCAATAGAGTTTGTGAAATTGACAACTCCGTCTTGTCTTTTTGCTGCAACTGTATTGCAGGGGTGCAGAAAATGTTTTAGCACACAAAATTTCCCCAGAACACACTTTTTTTCACTAAAAATTTCCCCAAAATTGATCGCTATTCGCTACAGATGCGCCAGACATTAACACAGTTTGTTTATCTATTTCAACATATTTATTGACCTTATGTTTTATTAATTTTTTTATATTCATTATAAATTCCAATATAAATCTTCAAAAAAATAATAATAGCATTATTTTTACTTAATTAACTACGGTGAAATGAAATATCTACAGTGACATATCATAGATGGTCCCAAAAGGTTTAAAACAAAAAAAAAATACAAATTGATTATTGCTATTTTATTATGTTTAAAAGTAGGCCTAAGGCCCAAATTACACTGTAAAATAATTTATAAAATAGGTTTTATAAAAGTTCTTTGACAAAGATCTTTGATAGTGTAATGGGCCATCTTTTATAATATATTTCTTTTATAACATTTCTTTTATAAAATTTAAGAGGTTAGGTTAGCATTTTACCTTTTATAAAATGTTATACATTTTTACCTTTTAGTACACGTCCAAAATGTTTTATAAAAGAGAATCACTTTTCAAAACTTTTATAATAGGTGGATACCATCTTTTATGAAACATATTTTATAAAATACTAGCTGACCCGCCAATGCTTTGCTATTGCTTAATTTGAAACTTTGAAAGCCTGTAATTCGTATCCCTGAGGGCCGATGTAAATTATAATGGGATTCTGCTCATTGCTTGATTTACCTAACCTAAAATTATATTCATTTTTTGATCCAAATCAGTTGTTGATCAAAATCAGCTGTTGATCAAAATCAGCTGTTTTAAGTTTTTCATACGAACAGCTGTTTTTTGTGCCCATGATAAAATCAAAAGAAATATTTCTTCTTCTTCCTTAATATTGACCTTCCATAAGATTAACATTGAAACTTTGAGGGCCACTGGGGCGTAGCCCTTATGTAATAGGACTTCGGTAAATGGACTAAAACCTTCCCAGGGTTAACCTGTGTTACTATGCAAAATTTCAAAGCAATCGGATGGACGGTTTGGTAACGCATAACGGACAAACGGACATACATTGAATTTTATATATATAGATTTTACAGTGTAACACGGGCCTAATACTTAAGTGGTTAAAAGAAAGTTAAATGTTATGTTTAATTAGTTCCAATTCAATTACCGAATTACCTACCACAGTCACTACTGAAAATCGTCCGGACAGATCACACGAATTGAAAGAAAATTAAACTTAACAATTACTTTTCATTTGTTACATTTAGTTAAAAAATAAGTCATCCCGACACGCTACGACTTTTTAACTGTTAAAGTCAGTTCTCCCATACCCAAAAATACATAAAACTTTCCCCTTATTGTATTTTCAAAATTTTGATAAAAAAACGAGACCCCGACGCGCTACGACTTTTTAACTGTCAACATCGGTTTTCCCGTACCTAAAAACATATAAAACGTTACCCCATACTGTATTTTCAAAATTTTGATCAAAAAAACATGATCTCCACGCGCTACGACTTTTTAACTGTCAAAATCGGTTTTCCAGTACCCAAAAACATATAAAACGAAACCCCATACTGAATTTTCAAAATGTTGATCCAAAAACGTGATCTCGACGCGCTACGACTTTTTAACTTTTAAAATCGGTTTTCCCGTACCTAAAAACATATAAAACGTTACCGTACACTGTATTTTCAAAATTTTGAAATAAAAAACTAGACCCCGATGCGCTACGACTTTTTAACTGTCAAAATCGGTTTTCTCGTACCTAAAAACAAATACAACGTTACCCCACACTGTATTTTCAAAATTTTGATAAAAAAACATGATCCCGACGCGCTACGACTTTTTAACTGTTAAAATCGGTTTTCCCGTACCGAAAAACATATAAAACGATACCCCATACTGAATTTTCAAAATGTTGAT
>JAGFPH010000441.1:465805-477006 GCA_018207615.1 Philaenus spumarius | reverse complement strand
AAGCAGTCAAGTGCGAGTAAAACTCACAATTTAAGTGTTCCATACTAAAGGTTTTAAATTGCACTAAAAAGTACGAGATCCCAATTAATTATATAAAAGCAATAAAATTATTGCTCTGAACATAAAAAAAACACATTTTTTGTACGGCTCTGAATAAAAACTTCATAGGTTGAATAAGACACTTTTTTCCCGTAAGACACAAATTTTTCGTCCAGCTACAGTTTTAGTAAATAATTTTCATTTTTCTTTATTAAAACATGGACATTCATATTTACAAAACCGATTGAGGTGATGCTAAGAACACACGTACACGGAATTTCATTGGTGCATTGTTGTTTCATCAGTATTCGTTTCAGGTCACTTATAGGCGGGCAACAAAGAAAAGACAATGCTTTTTATTTAAATGGTCACTTTTCCCTCCTCTGAGTGATAAGTGATTCTTTCTATTATATTAATGAGGCAGAAAAGACCTCTTAAAGTAGTAGCTGGAGGAAATAATTTTTACGGCGTTAGCCCACTCTCGTGGTAAATAACCACTATGCCTGATTTGGTCCTGTTGTTTATTCAATAGTGTTGTGTTTTTAAAAAATAGTCCAACAAAACCCTAAAAAACACTAAAAATAGTGTGTTCATTCCTGAGACAGTGTAATATTATATTTAGGCTGGCCTACTATTATTGTTCTACATTATAATTTAATTATATTGTTATAAAAGCTTGCAAAAGATGATCTGCAACTGGGCCGAACAGTTCTCTACCTCAAAAAATCTATTACAATTGGCATATGGATAAGTTTTGAGTTGAATCATTTTTATAGACGGACATCTTCTTTCTAAGTTAATATGTGTATCTTGTTATTTTTATTGGCGACACTTTACAAGTTCTTTGAAAGTTATGCAATTGAAATTTATTTTCAGGGTAAAGCAAAGGGAGTGCAAAATCTAATTCAAGTAGAAAACCCAAATAGAGTTCAGAAGAAAGTTAAAAAATTATCAACCCTTAACGAGACTGTTCATCATAGTGGGAAGCCGGAGCTGTCAAGGAGAGAAAGGTATGTGTTTAGAGTTGGCTTACAAACAAGTCTACTTTTTTACTGTTAAGTGGAATAACTATTATAATAATTCGATCACTCATTTGAACCGCTGTTGTGAGCGAATTTCCAAATTAAGTTTAAATGTTTTAGCGTTTCTACTCAACTTTGCGAAATTGGTCTACTCACAAAGGCGCTGAATAACTGCCCGCATGTAAGAAATATATTAGTAGAATTTGTTTGCACCTCAGCCTCGAGCCCCGGCTGAGTTTGACGTTTCAAGTAGAACTTGGAAGATCTTGGCAACTAACTTCAAGGCGCCATTTCGGATGATGAAGGGAGAGAGAAAGTCTGCTGTTCTCTTACATAACTGTATTGCTGTACGCATGCGCTAAGTCTGGCTTAACTATTTATCTACAACAGATGGCGTCTGCTTACTTGAATTTTATGATTGTAAAGTTTATATGCCTCGGGGTTTAAATAACGTTCAATAAACCTATGATTAGTAAACTGAAGTGTTAATTAATGTTTCAGGGAAGAATTAGAAAAACAAAGAGCTACTGCGCATTATCAAAAACTTCATGCCGAGGGTAAAACTGAAGAAGCACGAGCAGATCTCGCCAGGCTTGCCATCATTAAACAACAACGAGCAGATGCGGCCAAGAGGAGAGAAGAAGAAAAGAAAGGTAGGCTGTACATTTGTCAGTTGAGTGACAACGGAATACCATTTCATTTCATTAGTTTTTTTGTAATTTGAAGCGGTGAATAATAAAACTACTTTTCCACAATTTAACCCTAGAAGCGTCATGCGACTAGAAAACTAGTCGATTGCATGTCGGTTACAAACCGGCACCAAGAGTAAGGCGATTAGAAAACTAGTTGAAATTTCACCCACTATAATAAATAAAACAGACACCATTGGAAAGGAAATGTTTTAAAATTTTAGTTTTATAAACATCAGATAGCGCTCAAGAAGCACAAAGATATGACTCATCCTCATCATTTTTTAATGCTCATAATTGTTAGACAAACTGGTTTTGAATAGAACATAAGGACACCTTTGGATTCGTGAAGATTTGATCTTTTTACAACTGTCTTCCAAACATTCGCCACTCTTATAAGTTTCTTACTTATGACTTTTTTTGTAAACCCTTGCAATTGGACAGTTTTCGACCAATGAGTAAGCACATTTTGCAATTGATATATCTATTACAAATCGACATTTGTATAAGATCTTTATATCGATTTGAATTACAGTAGAACTTGGATAATTCGAAGCTGAAGGGACCAATATAAAAATTTGAATTATAAAAGTAAAATTGTTTTTTGATTTTTAAGTTCTCAAAATGATTGAAATAAGAACTAGGCCTATGTTGAATATGTTTATTATAAAAGGTTTATTTTCACCAATGAATAGTAAATGATGCTTTTTTATTATGTACAATATAATAAAAAATATATGCCTATATGAATATCTAAACACTAAATTAAAGTTTAACAAAGTATTGTGAAATGTCCGATTGCCTTGTAGAATTAATTCTGTTTACGTTTGCAAAATCCTCAAGTACGTTAAAAGAATTTACACTGGTTTGTCCTTCAATGTACCGCCAAAATTCACGCAATTGCTGAAGAACCTCAGACATTGTAGGGATTGGGGAATCTTAAACTTTTTCTAAATGCGACAACTCGGCACATTTTTTGTTTTCACTTCTTCTAAAAAGTTCCCTTAGAAGCTGGTCAGCTTTCTTAACAAATACAGTTTTTTTTTAAACCATTTGCTAATGTTGTTTTAGTAACTTACTTGTGACCATGCATTGTGATACAATATTGCTGTTTGAAGGATATCGATCTATAAATTTTTGTTTTCCAATGTATCTGTCAAGAGCGTTTGCACAATAAGTCGCCGGTGAAAATGCTTAATTTTTTTTATAATGCCCTGATCCATTGGCTGTACAACTGAAGCCGTGTTTGGGGGGGGGGGGGAAATAACCTTAACGCTGTTCATAAGTGGGATAGAGTTATGCGCAGTACAAGTGTCAATAAACAAGATGATTGTTCTATTCTGTTTACAGAAGGTTTTGTCAAGATTTAACAACAGACAGTGATTGGGCAGAGCATCAATCAGCAAACTGCAGTATCGGTACCTAGAGAATTCTCGGAAGGCAAAATTCTTGGAAGGCGGTACCGAGCCTAGAATTAAAATACGTGTACAAACAATATGCTATGTTCTCCCCCCCCCTATCTACTTGACAGTGGCCTATTTATTAAGCGATCCCTTTCACACCACAAGATTTTATTTTTGGTGTTGATAAAAAAACTTCGAATTAAAGAAGTTGACTCCGAATTATCCATAATGTTTGTACATTGATATCATATAAAGTTCAAGGGACCGAACCGAAACTTCAAATTAACGGTAATTACGAATTATCCAAGTTCTACTGTATAAGTTCTATGTTTTCATTTGATATAAAGTAAACTGTAATTTGTCGGCGGGTTTAAAAGTATTAGTAAATAACTTTCCCCAAGATGCTACCTTATTAGATGCTACCCCAAGTAAAAAATGTTTGAGAAAGTATTATGCTTGGTTTGTCGAGAACCCCTTTTATTCATTACAAGAATTTTATACACTTAATAATATGATAAATTTTTAACCTGTGTTTATTTTGTGCGATAATGTATGCATGTTTATGTCTGAAGATTAATTATTAATATATATATGGTATAAGTGTAGAGGTTTACAAATCTGATGTTAGTTTATAATTAAATACTGACAATGTCTTGTACTGAATGTACCAAATGGCAAGTAAATAATAATTATTATAAGGGGACAAGCCATCGCCCGGGAAACGCAGGGGTAACCGTCACAGAGGCGAGTTTGGCATAAATTCTACCTGGATCATTTAAAGTAAAAAAATCTAGGTATCACTATTATAAACAATACTCAGCTGGACATGAATTTTCCATTTTTTAACTATTGTGATTCTGTTATCAATGACATGACTGAATTACATAACAATTCTCAAAATTATTTATTGTTTACGGTTCATTTTTTATTTAAACCGGGATGATCATGTGATAAAATATTATAAACAAATTTAAATTCTAAAACTTAGTTTTTTTAAAAATTATCATATTTTGTTATTATTGGACGCTATTTTGCTCACTGGATTGCCTTGCTATCTGGCAGAAACGTTTGTCTTTAGCTCAAATGTAAATGCTACTGACACACGATGATGAGCTTCATTATTACTTATCCTCAGGCACAGAACTGAGGTATTTAATAAATCATTCACTGTGACAGTGTTAAGGTCTCTGGAATTATTGCCAGAGAGATGGAAATGCATCAATGACCGTGTTCAGTTAAAGAAGGCTTTGGGCTGTTGGTTCTGCGACAGTTTTAGGTACTTTTGGGCGGTTTTGGTGTTTTGAATCATGTTCTTGAATGTGTAAGTGTATTTACATAGAATGTAGCATAATTTACTTTTAGTTTTATTTTACTTAGGAGATTAATGTGTACATTGTTAGTTCTCGGTTTTTGTACATTATATTTTAGAAGTAAATATTATTTTATAGTTTGGTTTGTAGTGTGAATTTTTATGTATTTTGAAATTCGAGGTTAAGTGGAAGAGAGGACCCTAACTTCGCCTCATTAATAAAGATTGTGTATTGTGATTGTGTGTATCATTTAGTATAAGGCTGAAGTCTTTTACAAAGTTATCGTTTCATTTATAACATTTGAATTTAATTTCCTTATTTCGTCAAAATCGAGAAAATTTTAAAATGAACATAGATAAAACCTAATCACAAGAAAGTTGTAAGAACAGTATTTTATTTTGTATTCAAACTTTTTTCGTACATAGCTCGTACGATAGCAGAGAAAAAGAACGGCAGTTTGTACTGTAAAGACTAGATTATGCCTTTATTGAACCATTGAAATTTTGATTTTAGCTAAAGACGAGGCCAAACAGACTAAAACAGCCCAGACGCAAAAAGCTCTTGGAAAGAAAGCTTGATTCACAGTGTTTTCTAGTGCGGATCAATCTCACCAATGAACTTCGAAATCGTTGAAATCTTGGTGTTCTCAGACTTGATTATTTAATTTTTTATTCTCTTTACTGTATCTGTATTTATCAATTCGACTCTCAACATAAAACCATTGTAACATATAATCTGCTCAACAGGATGTTGTGTTTTCAAAAGGAAGTATATTTTAATTTTTCTAATTATCATTTTGTTTACTGTTTATAAATATATATATAAGCAATATGGTACAGAAATAAAATGCCATTTGAGTTTAGATAAATGTGCTTTTTACTGAACAATAACCTATGCTGCTTCACAGGCGCCATAGAGGAGCCAGATCACAGGGAAAAAAGGAAGAATTTAATTGAAGGAAGGAAAAGCGAAATAATATTTTTTAAAGCTCGTATCTTAGCTTAAAATGTATTTTGAAATAATGCAATTAATCTAAAATTTGGTTTATGCTTATTAGCGAATTTCCATAGGAGCTATTGCAGTGAGACCTAAGGTCAAGAGTGGTCTATGAGCACCGATCATGGTACCTAGAACATGGTTTGAGGTGCGATTAAATTATATATATATATATATATATATGTGTGTGTTTGCACTATAATGGCCATGTTTTACTTTCGATTTGGTACACACATTGGTTATCTAAGTCGTTAGGACGAGTTAGTTAGCAAACACATGTTTTGATCGGAAGTAAACATTTTTTTAGATTTTTGTACGGTACTAAAATTAAACTTTTCTGGTGTTTTATAAAAAAACAAATATAGGATATTATTCTGCACATTTTTTTTTTTTACACAATCTTATAGTTTGTCAGGTTCCCTAAAAATTGATCAAAACATTAAATACCATAAAAATACCCTGTGAAAACCCACGTGGGAACAAAGCATTGTGTAAGCCGGAGCTGGAGGGTGAAGTGCAAACAAATTCTAGTAATACATTTCATACATGCAGGCAGATATTCAGCTCCTTGTTGAATAGACTAATTTCCCAAATAGTTGGTTGAAACCTGAAAACATATAAACTTGATTTTGTAAATTTGCTCAACACCTAATGTTGAAACATAACCTCCTAACTTGCAATCTTAAATTCCCCGTACTAAATTTAGCTCCTTTGGTTGAAAAAAAAAACAACCAATATATTTGTTTCTTTGGTAATATAAAGAATAGTATTTATTTTGGGCGAAGTTATTACCATCAGGTCTCTTATACACTTAACCCATACACAATTAAAATTTAGATATATATTGAAATACTTAACTTAAGCATAAAACAATACACAATAAAAACAAAGAAAAATGCACATACAAATAAAAAAATATCCTCTAAACTAATACAGTTTCTGAAACCGAACAAAATAAAATAGCCTAATTTTAAACATATTTATTGAAGTAAAAAAGTAAACTACTTATAACAACACTCACGGGCACATCATAAACTATAAATAAGCCAATTAAACAGATTTCCTTTCCTACACCCTGAGTAAAGATATCAGTCAACATACATAACATTCATGAAATAAAGTTTCAATGATTTTACTTTCTCGCTATACTATAGTATAGAGAAAGTATAGTGATCAAAAAAAATCGATGTTGAGATTTTTGTGGAAATATCCGTTTTGGGACCCCTGAGTCCAAAAAAGTGGTTTTTACAAAATCTATGTATGTATGTATATGTATGTCTGTATGTATACAAAGCTATAGAGCAAAAACTATTCTATCGATTTCGAACAAATTTGCACCAAACATGTCAATTAGGCCTATATAGATGCAAGAGAAAGGGTTTTGAAAAACAACCCCCTTTTTGGCCAAAAAATCAGTTATATTTTTTTATAAAAAAACGGCTCTAACGATTTTGATCAAATTTGGCTTATTTGTAGCCCTTAATGTACACTACCATATGCAGAAAACCGTATTTTTCTAAAAATTCTTGTTTAGCTAATAATAATAATAACAACTGATTTTTTGGGGTTGTTTGGCCAAAAAGGGGGTTGTTTTTAAACATTTTTCAAAACCTTTTTTCGTGCATCTAAACAGGCCTAATAATTGTTTTGTGCAAATTTGTTCGTAATCGATCAAATAATTTTCTCTCTAACTAATAATAATATTTATTAGTTAATCTCCTACTTTAATATCACCACAGAGGATATAAGTAATACCCAGAGTGTTCGAAGGATACTAAGATGTGTTTCGGTAATTTCGTTAATATGTTAGCTGGCCGCTGCAGAGTGCGACAAGCGATGTTAGCTAGCTAACGTTGTCAAGTCGTGCAGCCAACACTCGGCCCAGTGTCCTTTTTTGGCGCAGTAGTGTTTAGCGTGCGTGCATCAGCTGTCCATCTTCTCTCTCTCTTGGCCACTAAGCTCTGTTCCGATGCTACACCAGCGCTTCAGTAAAGGCGAAACACATTTCCCTATCCTTCGAACACTCTGGTATTACTTATATCCTCTGTGATATCACCTACCCCACCTACAATTATGAAGTCACAATGAATCTGTTTAATAATTTAAATATGTTTGTGAGAAAGTATGTGCCAGTTCCTGGTACCGTTTATTATGTATGGAGAAGATAGGAAAGTTGTACTAATAGAGAAGAGAAGGCAAAATTAGTAATATGGAAGACCGAAAGTTGCTGCTGTCTGGTAGAGAATAAAGTAACTAGAATTTTAGTTTCTAATGCTGTCCAGGAGGTACTGCTCTCTAGTAGCGAATAAAGAAAATTAAGTTATAAAACAGTAGGCTATTTTTCAAATAGAACAGCTTTAATTTACTAAGTAAAGACAGTTTACAAAACATAGTTACAACATTGCAATATTTTTGCAGTTCTTTAATTATTATTTCACTTCTTGGTTTGTATATTTTACTGAAGAAAGCACAATATCCTTATATATAATACGTGAAGCTGTTTTTTGTGAACACAACTCTTCCCTTATTTCTGGACCAAATTTAACGTTTGAGTTGTCAAAAAATTCGTCTCATTTCGAAGTTTTGCAATATGGTTTTAGATGTCAAAAATTCTTATCCTTAATGGCGTGAGTTAATCTTAAAGGTCGGGTTTTCCCCATAAGATTAACATGAAACAAATGTAAAAACCGTTTCTATACAAAACGGCTGTTTATAATAAGAAACAAACTAATCCAGTTGCTTTCGTGGATGTAAATAATGATGTTTATAGTATTCAGGAGGTTATAAAAACATTTCTATACAAAACAGCTGTTTATAATAAGAAACAAACTAATCCAGCTGCTTTCGTGGAAGTAAATAATGGTGCTGAAGGTAATGAAATACTGGGGGGGGGGGGATTAATGAAATTGTAATAAAAAGCCCTACATTTGACCACTAAATTTGAATTATCTCGGTTATTTATGGCTCATTTATTAAAAACCATATATTGTTGGATTTGTCTTAAAAAATAGTCTAAAAATTTTGTGTCTACATTTCTTTGTAAAATGAATCTTACTAAAAACACTTTGTGTAAAAAAAAAGAATGCCAAGAAAACTCCTTAAAAAAAGCAATATCATAAATAGGTCGCCAATCTTAAGTATATATATATGTATGAGTAACTATATAATGATAAACTAATACTATTCTTTGAAACAATATAGATTAGCAGATTATAATTTAAGCAAAGATTTTTTCGCTACAATGAATAACATTCACTCAAGAAATAAAAATATAAGTTTAAACAAATTTAAATTAAACTTTTAAAAGAAAATATCCTTATATATTATATAATACGTGAAGCAGTTTTTTGTGAACACAACTCCTCCCTTATTTCTAGACCAAATTTAATGTTTGAGTTGTCAAAAATTCGTCTCATTTCGAAGTTTTGTAATAAGGTTTTAGATGTCAAAACTTCTTATCCTTAATGGAGTGAGCTAATCTCAAAGGTCGGGGTTTCCCCACAAGATTAACATGAAACGAATTTAAAAACCATTTCTATACAAAACAGCTGTCCATAATAAGAAACAAACTAATCTAGCTGCTTTCGTGGATGTAAAATGATGTTTATAGTAATTATAATAATAGTGTTTATAATAATAATTTAAAAACCATTTCTATACAAAACAGCTGTTTATAATACAAAACAAACTAATCCAGCTGCTTTCGTGGATGTAAATAATGAAGTTTATAGTATTCAGGAGATTATAAAAACATTTCTATACAAAACGGCTGTTTATAATAAGAAACAAACTAATCCAGCTGTTTTCGTGGAAGTAAATAATGATTTTTATAGGTTATAGGGAGGTTTCAACCTTCTTAATGTTGAAACAGATAAAGTTTCAACATTAAGATACCGATTCCCTTCTTTGGTAGTTTTGTTCAAAGAACACAAAATGCCTCGAGTTTAAAGAAGAAATATTGAAAACAGGAGGTGGAGGCAATTAATAAGAGATCTTATGCGTTTGAGAAGAGTGAAAGAAGTGAAGCCTGGTTTAACAATAAGAAATCCAGATGCACACACACTTGGAGAAATGAATAATATTTGCCAGTTCTGTTATGCAACTTACTTTAGAAGTGAAAAAAATACGAGAAGAATAAACACATCGGGTTGTCATGGTGGTAAAGTTAACTTGCCAAATGTTAGGTCAAACGAATTGACATAAAACCTAGCACATTCAATTCCTGACGTCAAATAACCCCTGTATGCAAATTTTCATCAAAATCGTTAAAGCCGTTTTCGAGATCCGCGACAGATACAAGAATTGCTCATTTAAAGTAATAGGATACTTAAGATTGGCGACCTATTTATGATATTCCTTTTTTTATGGAGCTTTCTTTTTTTTAACACGAAGTGTTTTTATGCAGATATAATTTTTTGTTAAATAATACAAAATATAATATATATTATGAAACAAAAGCAATTTTGGGTCGAAAATAACTTGCCTTTTGAAATCACTTCTGTGATATTAACACCTAAATATAAAATATATTCTTGCATGTTTGACAATTAATTAAGTTTTTGCTCGTGTCAAAATTACATCTTCCTAGGTATAACCCCATATATTTTGTGAATGGACATGAGGCACTGAAATTGCTAATTATTATACTACAGGTTTACTATTACTGTACCTAGATATTGTATTGTTTTATTATATCCAGAAGACATGGTTTTTACATGATGAAAAATTTCACTTTTCAGTATATAGGAGATTTTATTGATTTTGCCAACACTTGATGGAGAGAATTAAGTTTAAAATTTGTGATTTTACTTTCTCACTATACTTGCAGTATAGAAAAATTATAGTGATCGCAAAAAAAATCGATGTTGAAATTTTTGTGGAAATATCCGTTTTGGGACCCCCTGAGTTAAAAAAAGTGGTTTTTACAAAATGTCTCTCTGTATGTATACAAAGCTAGAGAGAAAACTATTCTTTCGATTTCGAACAAATTTCCAAAAAATAGGTCATTATAATTAGGCCTGTATAGATGGACGAAAAAAGGTTTTGAAAAACAACCCACTTTTTGTCCAAAAAAGCCCCAAAAAATCAGTTACAATTATGCTATAATTATGAAGTCACAGTGAATCTGTTTAATAATTTTAATATGTTTGTGAGAAAGTATGTGCCAATTCCTGGTACCGTTTACTTCGTATAAAGTGATAAATATATAAACTTAGTTTTTGTTTTTCTAGGATAAAATAAGATAAATAAACGGTACCAGAAACTGGTACATACTTTCTCTATACTATAGTATAGTGAGAAAATAAAATTTAACTATAAAAAATTGTCTGTTATAATTTCTTAAACAATTCTCACACGAAAGTTAAAAACTAAATCAACTCCTATAATTGCGAGTGTAGGTACATCCGGGAGAAACAAATTGGTATAACAGCTGATGTCACCCATACAATCTGTAATACCCATAGAATTATATTAATACACCTCGAAGGCTAGCGCAGTGGAGTTTTGGAAGCGAAAAACGGTCCTTCCCCCACCACTTGGAGGTCAACTTCATCAACTGTGCGGTTTCTGCCGCAAAGTATTTTAATGCGCGCACTCATTAACACGCTCCTCAATTGCACAGGGATCATCCGATTGCAATTAAACTTTCATATTGTTCTTATCTAGAAGAATTGAGGATTCCAACGGAGTAGACAACTTAAAGATCAGTCAGTTAACAGATTTATAGAAATACAAAAAAAA
>JAGFPH010000441.1:385412-426028 GCA_018207615.1 Philaenus spumarius | reverse complement strand
TTTAATTCAAGTATAAGGTTGAGGGGGGTCCGATTACGGGAAGTGCCAAATAATTAATGTCAATGAATCAGTGTTACCGTCTAGCTTTATATAAGTAGACTAGCTTTATATAAGTAGATTTTGTGAAAACGTCTCTGTACTTATTTCTACCCAGTTCTATGGAGTATGTCACATGCCAAGCTAAAATTTGATCCGTAAGTTGGATCTGGTGGAGCCCCCAAAACTTGAATATTACCATTCAAAATATCCATGATAATGGTGAGTAATCTCAGATGGATAACTCAGTTCAAAATAAACTTTAGAGTAACCTTACATGATAAAGTCGTCCAAAACTAAAATAACCTTACAAATGCATAAAACCTTACGTATTTTACTGCAACAAATTCTCTTTATCTCTACATCTTTGAAAATATTTTTTAGATAACAAAATTAATTATGCGTATATTCTCAATTTTGTAAAAAGTATAATACAGATTATCAAATTCAAAACATTATGCCTACTACACGCATTGTTGATGCATAGTTCCGAGAACCATAGTCTAAGTCTGGCCATTAGACGCTTACAAAGCGCCGCGCCGTCGGCTGGCCGTTTTACCGCAGCGCTTTAGCATAATTTTAGTACAGACTGATAAAACAAGGACTTGAGTTCAAAATATCGGGTTGGTTACAATTCAATATTTGTGACTTTTAGAATATGTGATTGTAATATGTAAATAAGATATTTGCCATCAAAATGTAGCCTATACCTGGCATTTTCTTCTTTTTTTTGAGGTTTGGGGAGGAACGTTCCCCCAGTTTCCCCCCCCCATGGATACGCCACTACTTGGGACTGCCGTCAGAAGTGAAAACTTTTAGCTTTATATATTTAACTTTATTTTCGGGTTATTAAGAAGTATTTTTTTAATAAATGTACTTATGTTGTAATGGAGCCTTAAATAATAGCGAAGATGCGACGGAGCCTTAAATATTTGCGGAGATGCGATGAGACTTAAATAATTATGGAGATAAGATAGAGCCTTAAATAACTGTAGAGATCCGATGGAGCTTTAAATAATTGTGGAGATCCGATGGAGCCTTAAATAATTACTGATATGCGTCGGAGCCTTAAATAAATAAGGGAATGCAAGTGTGTCTTAAATAATTACGGAGATGATACGTAGAATAAATATTTGTGTAGATGCGATGGAGCCTTAAATAATTGCGGAGATGCGACTGTGTCTTAAATAATTGCAGAGATGCAGCGAAGCCTTAAATATTTGCGGAGATACAACGGAACCTTAAATAATTGCAAAGTGGCGACGGAGCCTTACAAAAAGTGTGATGATGACGGTGATGCGAGTTCAATCATTTTTCTCCACGCAAAAAAATGCCCAACGTGCCTAAAGAAGTTATTGCTTCAAAAAAATCTAAAAGTGCCCATATAAATATACCGATGAAATAAAAATTACATTTCTTATTTTTTTACAATAATGACAACATTTTCTTTCATTTAATTCATAATTCTAGGGCACCAGGTAGATTTTCAGAAATAGGTATCAATAGGGTTTTATCTAGAACCAAAAAACTCCAAAAGCGCCCTTATAAATAAACTCATGAATGTGTAGTATATATTCTCTTTCATTTAAAAAAAAACAGCAAAAATATCGGAACGGTAGATCTCCGGATGTAGGTATATCATTAGAGTGCCTAAAACCAAAAAACCTCGAAAGTGTTCAATAATGAGAAAAAATATATTTAATAATTTGATTATAATAATGACATTTCGTTTTATTTAATACCAACAACACGAAAATCGGCCACGCAGAACTCCAGAAATAATTATCAATAAAAAACCTAAAACTACAAAAAATCTAAAAGTTAGGTACCTTATAAATATACCGATGAAATAAAAATTACATTTCTTATTTTTTTTATAATAATGACATTTTCTTTCATTTAAAACAAATAGCACTAAAATCGGACATGTAGATCTCCAGCAATAGGTATCAATAGGGTTTTGACCTAAAACCAAAAATCTCAAAAAGTGCCCTTTTTAATATACCCATGTAATAAAATTGACATTTCATAATTTTTTGATAATAATGACAACATTTTATATCATTTAAAACAAACAGCACTAAAATCGGCCCGGTAGATCTTCAGAAATAGGTACCAATAGGGTCACCAAAGGTTTAAGGGTTTACTGAATACAGAGTTTTCATAAAGTCCCTTTAACCCACTTTATTATTTTTTTTATTGGAAATAAGTTAACACAACTTTCTAAATATCTTGTGTTGCATAACAGGACACATTTTTATGCATATAAATCTGAATCTTTATGATTTTGGAGGGCTTATTTTGAGTAACAAAAATAATGAGAGGTTAAAGAAACTTTATGAACACTCTGTAAAAATAAGATTATTCAGGTTTATTTGAAAAATTATAAATCATTTTAATTTTTATTTAAGCAAGTTTATCATGGATTTGTGTTTTGTACAATTTAAAATAATAATTTCTTACACAAAAGCCCCAATTTGTAATTTTTAACTTCTAAAAGTTAAAACTACTTTCCGGAGCTCTAAAACAAATTTCCGGATCCATCACTGTAGCTTAGTTTATTTTATTTTTATTTGTTTTCAGGAGATTCAATTGTTAGACAAATCCAGGAACAACTGCATGACAAGTTACCAGCATTTAAAGCAGCCGTCATTCCGTCTTCACTGGCCGAAGAGTTATTCTTCCACATACTCAGTTACTATGCTCCAGTGGACGCACAGTCTCCGAGATGTCGCAATGACAGTGGAAAATACGTAGAAGCAGCCTTGAGGAATGATATGTGGGCGATGCGGAGTAAGTCATTTTATTTACTTCTTTTCAATCTTTTTAAATTTCTCTATCCTCCTTTCTTTCTACTTTTACTCCTCCTTACTTTCCTTCTCCTTCCTTCGTCATTCCTTCTTTTATGCCTAATGCTACTACTCCTTCCTTCCACATGTTCCTTCTTCTTCTGGGCTTCCTTCTATTTACTGTCCTTCTTTTTCTTTCGAATAAGTGGAGCCTTCTTATTTTCTAAACACAATAATTCATAGTAAAATCTTGTAAGGAATGTAGTCAACAAATATTTGTTAAATTTTTGTGAAAACACAATGAATTATGAATGCACTCACTGTTGTCATGACACAATTTTCATATTGATGTCA
The DNA here is from genome assembly GCA_018207615.1 of Philaenus spumarius. NCBI lineage: Eukaryota > Metazoa > Arthropoda > Insecta > Hemiptera > Aphrophoridae > Philaenus > Philaenus spumarius. The sequence goes on along the minus strand of JAGFPH010000441.1, from coordinate 422,849 downwards.
AAAGACAAAAATATTGTTATTTATTTACCCATATATGAAGTGTGATAAAAAAATACAGTGAATAATTTTATTACAAAATGATAAGCTTACATAGAATATGAATTAATCTCCTTCAAATTACTGTCCTTGGCTAGCGATGCCAACGTTGAATCCACCACTGGAAGCATTTCTGGAAGGCATCTCAATCTCGGCAATGGTATCAAAACTTTTTTATTTTAGCAAATTTTTTAATTTTTGGGAAGAGCCAAGGCATGGTGCTAAATCTGGAGAGTAAGGCAGATGCGGACAGACAGGAACACTTTTACCGCCTAAAAACTTGCGAATCAAAAGTGGCACGGCGCGTTGTCGTGATGAAGAAAGAAGCCGTTGTACCATTTTCTTTCTTCGCACATCGTTTCAAAACGGTTCCAGTACCTCTTAAAAAATTTGTAGTTTACAGTTGTTCCCCTTGGAACGAACTCTGATCACACTGTGCCCTCACTATAAAAAAAAACAATGATCAGACCTTGATGTTCGACATTGACTGACGTGCCTTTTTGGGGCGAGGGGAGTTACTGGTTTTCCATTGAGAACTCTGAATTTTTGTCTCAGGGCCATACCCAACTTTCATCTTCAGTTACAATTTTGGCCATGAAGTCCGGATCTGCATGAAGACGATCCTTCAATTCCATGCAAACTGAGACACGATTTTCTTTCTGTTCATCAGTCAAAAGCCTGGGGAACAAATTTTGCACTCTCATTTGAAAATTGTTGGTTAGAATGTTTTGCATGGATCCGTACGAGATGTTAAGTTCTTCAGTAAGCTTTCGAATAGTCATTTGCCTGTTTGAACGAATAAGTTTTTCTACTTTTGCACGTTTTCATGTGTTTTTTTAGGTCTTCAACTGACTTATTTCCGCTTTTAAATCTCTCATACAGCTTGTAAACAGTCTTCAGAGTTACTACATTATTGCCATACACTGATTTTAACATTGCATGAGTTTCTTTGGTACAGTACTGTTTTGTATCTTGAAACAAAACTTAATGTTAATGCGTTGTTTGAAATCCATGACGCACATCAGACACGGTACACCTGACATCACTCTAGCGGCTCTGGAAGCTGATTGACAAGTCAGAACATGTTCAAACCTAACACTGCCTTTCTCAACAAACCAGCCTGTCGTACATATTAGATTAAATGGATATAGCGTCAGCAGTTGCTGCTATAAAAATTCATTCACCGTATTTTTTATCACACCTTGTAAGTTAAATGAGTGGAAGTGAGATACATTCCTAAAGAGGATCTTCAGTAGCTGTGGAATATTAATGGTGATGTAAAACCCCAACAGCTGTTAGATCATTTTATGGCTATGTAAACAATAACCTAACCTTGAAGCTTGGTTTACATCTGCGAGTAATTGTGTGAGTTTTTTGAACATTGTAATCGTATAACTGGGCCAATTAGTTTAATCCGAACCCCTGTATTCCAAACGTCTACTAATCCAAACCCCATAGAAGTGAAATTTAAAATAATAATTTGAATTTTTTCTACTATAGGCCTAATAGTTTCCATACTACGTTTTACCATAAATATACTGCATGTCTACTACTTTGATTAAATAAACAATGTTTTAAATGGTAAGTATTTCTCATTTTTCCATAACACTTATGATCCATTTTAACCACGTTTTAGCTATTAAGTTATGCGAAAAGCATAATATGTTCTGTTATCCGAACGATTTGATAGTCCCAACCCCCCGGATCTAATTAGTTGGATTAAAGAGGTTCTACTGAAGTTGAAATCAAAACCATTGAATTATTACCATAAATCTGAATTCAACCAAACAGTACATAAAGATGAATAGAGACACTGATCACTGGAAATTAAACATTTTTATCATTCGTAGTAGTTTCACACGGAATATAATAAAGTCAAATGTTTTGTAAAATATGCTTGAAATGTAAATTTTGTACTTTATTTATTGTTTTATAAATTAATCAAAATATTTGTTTAGTTGCTAAACTAATGATTGTATTTCAGTGTTCGACGCCTCATCCAAACTTGAAGCAGGTACCCTGGAAGGGAACTTCCAAGGTTTGGGAAGCTATGATGCCTGCCTTGGCATCGACTCTCCTGAGGGCTTCATAGGCCAGCATTGTGTAGTGGAAGTACAGGGCATTTCGGTGCCAGTAATAAAACCACTTTTGTCTAAGGTACTACAAAATAAATATTGATATTAATTTTAACTAGAAGTAATCAGGGCCTGATTTTAGGTAGGTTGTTGGTCAGGATAGATAATCTTAAGGCTCGGCAGACCAGTGGCGTACCGAGGATTTGGCTGTAGGGGAGGACTAAGCTCAGGTCAGAGTGCGTAGAACCTCGATTAGCCGAGGTAATAGAACCGCGCAGACCCCGGGGTAACCAAAAACTCAGATAATATGGTAGGCCATAAGTAAACCATTGAGGTGCAAGTTCCCGCGTTATTTACTTCGTTATAGGATGATTTGGAGGGTTGGAGCCATACTTACTTCAAAATCTATTTTATTTGGCTTTAAATAATATAGTTTTAAATGAACAAAGAAGGTTTGATAATGTACTCAAATGAAAGAAATTGGATACTGTAAACTACTGTAATAAAAACCACAAGAATAATGCTTTGGAAGTATTTTCATGCTCGCTTGTTTTCATTGATTGACTAGCCTTTTCTTTATGTGAATACCATTGAGATACTCACTTTTCAATTTCCGATCTATTTCGTCTCCAATTTCTATTTCGTCAAGGGACAGTCTCTTCCCCAACACATAATCACTTGCCACTTTTCAATTGCTCCATCTAATCGTTTAATTGCTTCCCATTTTTTTTATTTAAATATAAAACATCACGCATTTGCTTTCCACTCATAATGACACTCTCATTCACAAAGTTTAACACAGACACCGACTAAAAACAAAAGAACAAAATATAGTATCAGGGGGAAGAAACAACTCATGGGAAATAATAGTGAATCCTAAATATGATGCCGTGAGGAGGGAAGTCAGACCGCTTCGTCATTCACCATACTACTCGACCAGATTACTAAAAAGACCTTCTGGGAGTGAACAAGTCTGCTCGTCCTTTCCCGTCGGTATGCCACTGCGGCAGACCCAGCCGCCATCTTCAATTTCAACTCCCATAAGAGCAATGTTAAACGGGTAATAAGTAAGACTACTGGAGTAAGAATGATCAGACAATTATTCTGAATATGTAGTTTTAGAGGTTATTACAGTCCGAATGTGAATATATTTTAGTTTTTAAAATTTGTTTTTCACTAAATTTGTTCTTTGATGACTTAACTCAAAATCATAGTTTGTGATTTTGTTTCTTATTCAATAATGCAAATATCAAAAATGTAATAAGCTCACCACATTCAAAGTTTAATTTCCTTTCAAATAAATGTAATTTCAATAAATTTGGATAATTATGATGAAAAAATCTGCTTTATTGTGAAAGCATGCAAGCGCCAAATTTGAGTTCCTACTCGAGTGTTTCGCCTGCACTCTGGTGGTTATCACATTAATTTATTACTCGCAGAGGTACACTAGAAAAATAATGTATTCAATAATTTTTAATGTGTGAGAGAAAGTTATGTTTAGTAGCACATACACACATACGTATTTCAGTAGTAAGTTTACAGTCATGGTACCGTCTGTAACCCTATAGTTTCCGCCTTTATGAAGCTGCCCTATATTTGTTAGCGGAAGAATGAAACACACACAACCTCAATGATAGTATAGTGTACAGCTCTGCTACTTTGAGAGCTGTGGTCAACTCAGAAATAGTTTTTCATAATTGCAGAGCATTAAGCTGCCCACCCATTTTCAGTTTCTCCCAAACGATGTATAATTTTACAAATTCGAGCTTATTTACTATCAGTTTTAAAACAGTGCATTATGTAACTAAATACTAAGTCTTTTTAAAGATACAGGTTGTATGTTAAACAAAATTTCTTTCAAACTAGATGCCTCAGAACATTCACAATGTATAAAAGCACTATGTTATGTTTCTATTAGCACCAGTGGCGTAAATAACACCCCCACGGTGCGGGGGGGTGCATGACAGATCAAGGGGCTCCGCGACCCAGGCACATAAAAAATATTATAAAGGGATTCAAAAAATAAAATGTAGTAAACACATTATCATCAAAATAAATTTTACAATGAACAATATTTCATTAAGATATCTTAATAAAACTGTTCCATAAATAATATAACCAACGATCATAAGTCTGAAATCGTAATCATTATGGTTGTGCAATCTGTATTAGCAGTTAAAAATAATGCCTGCTAAACTTAAGTAATTAATACGCGAACTATTTGCTCCCACACTAAACAAATGTATTTCATTGATATAAATGTATAACCACCAGGTGTTAGGCTAGGCGCATATTGGGACGTGATTGCTTTTTGTAACATACGTAAATGAATGGATTAGCGCATATTGGTAACGCAACGCTAAGCAGCGCGACTTGCATGGCACTACAGACATGTGGCACAGTGGCAGTAACACAGTTTCTCGCGACTCGCGACACACGTCTCACGAGTTCAGTACGTACTCTACTGTCGCTCAAAGTTTTTCAGATGTTGGTCTTGAAAAAGCTGATAGAGGCCTAATTAATTTTAAAAATGTTGAAAATAAAATTGAATTTATTTGAATAATAAAGCAGAATTTTCATTAAACATTTAAAAAAAAGTAATTATTAATAAAATAATTATCATAAAATAATTTTTAATAAATATATATTTCCTCTGAATTGATTAATAAATATTTTTTGTTAATGAATTAAAACTGTGTTTATATTATGTTCTCTGCATTTTAGTATGAAATATTTTACTTTTGACATTAACCCTGTAAAAAAATATTTCTTCATAAAATCATAAACTAACAAGTGCAAATGTTTAAGGTATGTACGTTTAAAGAACATAATATTATGTATCATCCCGTGCACTTCTGTGAGTTTCGGTTCAACCGAAAGTTGTTGGTAAAAACAGCAAGTAATTCTGGTAATTCTGAAGTCATTTTAAATTATTTTAGATCTAATAAACATAGTTTTTTATCCGTGAATCAGTAATTTTAAACATTCTAGAAAATAAATACACGTCGAAAATACACGATGTGAAATACACGTTTCTACTGGACGAGAGTTGGGAGCAACGGCGTTGTAATATGCGTTACCCAACGCAATGCGTGTGGCGAGATCGTGTCATGCAGCTCGCGCCATGTCTCACACGCGTCAATCGCGTCCCAATATCACAGAGGATATACTGTAAGTAATACCCAGAGTGTTCGAAGGATAGGAAAATGTGTTTCAGTAATGTCGTTAATATGTTAGCTGGCCGCTGCAGAGCGCGACAAGGGATGTTAGCTAGCTAACGTTGCCAAGTCGTGCAGCCAACACCCGGCCCAGTGTCCTTTTTTGTCGCCGTAGTGTTTAGCTCTCGAATTTGTAGTGTTAAAGTGCGTAATGTTATTTTAAAATTTAATATTGTTATAGTCAAGGTTTAGGGTAATGTAAATTTGTATAATGGCTTCTCGTCAAGTTTGTAGTTTTAAGGGTTGCCTAAACAGTTATGAAAAAGTTAAAGGACTTAAGATGTTTAGGTTTCCAAAGGAATCGTATCAGGATTGGGCAAACAACTGTGGTGAGTTCACTATTATTGTTTATTTATTATTATTTATTGAATGTTATTGTACTGTTAAAAAGATTAATTACGTAGCATCTTTGAGACTTTGTTTCAATAACTCAATTGTTTATGACTACTACTACTAATGAATTTTTACTCGTGTTTATTTTCTTTGTGTTATTAAATTAAACTGTCTCGTAAATCTTATAACTCAGCTTCTGCCCTTGCTAAAATCCTCTTGTTTAAGAGAAAGGAATCCGGTTGCAATATTGTCTTATTGCACGGCATACAAGGGACAAATTTATCCTCCATTTCAATTAAAAGTTTACAATGCTACATGAAATGGGTTAAATACAAAAAGGTAGAATTATAAATACTAAAAAAATCCCTTATTCTAAGTGATCAAATAAATTCATTATCCTCATTTTGAATTAACTACTTTATAATAAATCCCTCAACGATATTACATTTTGCAAGAAGTAGTATCTTTGTCCTTTTCAATAGTAAAGAATCACATTTTGATCTTGAAATGTAGAGAGGTTGGGCATTAAACAGTTTATTATTATTTATTAATAATACAATTATATTAATTAATACAATAATTATTACAAATAATAATAATAATAATAATAAATTATAATTATTAATTTAGTTTTCTTCAAGAAAAAAACAAGCACTTGAAACATATATATCTAAGCCGTATTGTAAATTGGTCTATTACCATTTAGTGTGATCAAAAGTATATTTTATTTCCTCCGTTCTGCTATGATTGCTGTTAGACAAGTTGTATGACAATTGTTTTTTTTTTCATCAGGAAATCCACAGTTGATAGGACTCTTGCCGACAAAACTGTACAAAAATAAAAGACTGTGAGTTTCACTTCCGTAAAGAAGACATTCTTCCGAGCGGTAGATTGACGCCAGGTGCAATACCGATTTGCTATATGCCTGCCTCTGAAGCACCTACAGCATCGATGACTTCGTCTTCGTTTCAACTCAACACAGGAGGAAATTCAGTCACAACCCCCAGGAAATATAGGCCTACTAGAACTACATCTCCTAGTGAAGCAGTGGAACATTCACCGGCTGTGAGCACTTCTTCAGCAATATTTTCTGTTCAACAATCACCATCTGTCAGACATTGGATTGAAATTTCATCACCAACATCCCTTGAACATGAACGATTTGTAAAGGTTAAACAATCTTTATTTGGATCAGACCTGAAATGGAATCTCCTACAGAAACTGAAAACAAAAGACTTGAAACTAGCAGTTTTTATAAATGTACATGGTATAATATATTCCGTTTTTAATTGAATGAATAAGTGTCCTTTATTTTTACAAAACTTTAGACGCATTATACAAGAATTCCCGCTTCAAAAATTATTATCAGTACACCAGTAGTGAAAATGCAATGAGATAAGGTGTCGAGTCAAGTAGCAGTGCGTGCGTGCATCAGCTGTCCATCTTCTCTCTCTCTCACACACTGTTCAAAACGGCAACGTCGCTAGCCTCTTGGCCGCTAAGCTCTGTTCCGCCGCTACAGCAGCGCTTCAGTAAAGGTGAAACACATCTCCCTATCCTTCGAAGTAATCCTGGTATTACTTATATCCTCTGTGCCAGTGCGTAGTGTGTACCAACGTCATCAACGTGATAGACACAGACAAAATATAATCACCTCCTTCAAAGTATAAGTCCGCCCTCGTGCTATCGACCTTACACGTTAACCGACAAGTATTTTCACATGAAGAAAAAGAAAAGGTTTTAAATAAATGTAACTATAACAACTTACTATCAGATGTTTGTAAATAATAAACCTTGATGTTTAATGTTTAAAGCTGCAGTCTTTCTTTAACTTTTAAAGATGATAAATAGTTTAAACTTAAAGCTTGCATGTTTTTTTTTAGTGTAATACTCCATAGTATTGGCGGTAACAACAGATAGATTGGTTATGTAAAGAATGTCCTACACTTTAATGAATTTACTTTCATTTCAATTTAATTTATAGTAAAAATAATATCTAATTACTACTAGGTATAAGACCGTGGGGTGGTATTGCTTACGCGGGGAAAGGGGTCATCTATACTTGGTTTTTTTTTAGGGGGCGCCATTTTTTTACCTGTGGTTGGGCGTCAATCAATGTAGTTATCCCACTGATTAGCACTGAAACTACATTTAATTAACATGGGCAATAAATTTCACGTGCTTTTATAGGTCGCAGGTGTAAGGTATGCTAGGTAGTTCTTCCATCTATCTGGTTTACATGGGGTAAACTATGATCCTTCTCACATAACATCAGTTTTGCAGAGCTCTTACTTCGTATTTGCTGGTGAAGTTACGAACCGTGGTTGCTTTTTCAAACTATTTATTGCATTAAAGCTGTAATACTTCGATAATTTATCACGTACTGAATGTAATAAAATGATTGTTTTGTATGTTTGGACTATTCGACCTAAAGAAACTATTAACTTGGCTAGGATTCTTTCCTTCTGCGGCCTATAACATGCACTTTCCACCAACATAGTCAAGCTTCCGCTATCTTGTTCCAGAATGATTCCCTGTTTTCCACCCATCCAGCCCATCCACAGATCTCTCTGTGTGTACCATCTACTTGCACCTATCAAGACGTGGAGGTACACATGAATGTGGCTTTGGAACCCCTCAATGGGACCACCAAGATGACGCCTAGAAGCTGTTCTACGAGGAATCCCGAACCCTTGGAGAACAAAGACTACATGGCAATGTAAGTAATTAGGCTACTGCAAACTATTTACGTTGTTCGGCCTCGAGTTCTTATTTGAGGGAGAAGAGTCGATGTCTGAAACCTTTTATTTCTTTAATGTGAAGTAGAAGTATATAACCTCGGTGCATTTTAAGTTATATTGAGATTTATTTATTCTCAAGGCGTTAAAAAGGTTAGGTTAATCTGTGTTAGGTTAGGTTGAGTTAGGTTAAATAAGGTTAGTATACGTTGAGCTAGATTAAAAAAGGTTAGTTTATGTTAGGTTGAGCTAGACTGAGTAAGGTTGGTTTGGATTGAGCTTGATTAAAAAAGGCTGGTTTAGGTTAGGTTGAGCTAGATTAAGTAAGGTTAGTTTAGGTTAAGCTAGACTAAAAAAGGTGAGTTTAGGTTAGGTTGAGCAAGATTTAGTAAGGTTAGGTTAGTTTGAGCTAGATTATATAAGGTTATTTTAGGTTAAGCTAGATTATGTAAGGTTAGTTTAGGTTAGGTTGAGCTAGACTAAATAAGGTTGGTTTTGGTTGAACTAGATTAAAAAAGGTTAGTTTAGGTTAGGTAGAGCTAGATTAAGTAAGGTTAGTTTAGGTTGAGCTAGATTATATAAGGTTAATTTAGGTTAATCTAGATTAAGTAAAGTTAGTTTAGGTTAGGTTGAGCTAGATGTAGTAAGGTTAGGTTAGGTTGAGCTAGATTAAGTAAGGTCAGGTTAATTTAGGATTGTTAATTTAGGTTACAGTTGCTTAGTTGAGGTTAGGTTAGTTCCTACAATTGGCATTTCTCCAGTTGCCTCTGACAGAGCACATACAGTGTGGGCGAAAAGTCCCTACCCACTGCTGAAAAGTTTTACCAGCCCCATACCATAGTACAAACAGCGCATTATAGGTGGATGCGGGTCAGGAGCACGAGTGGTGGGGTGGTTGGGGGGGGGCGACAGGTGTAGCCGAGGTCAAGCCACAGTCTGCCAGTCTGGAGAGCGACAAGATGGCGGATACAAGTGTGTTCACTATTGAGGAGCGTCTGGTGGCTGGTGTTTGGGTTCATGAACGTCCAAGAAGTGGAAAAACGATGGATGAACTGATGGACGACTTTGTTGTGCGTTTTGGAAAACCGTCACCAAATCGAAAAACTTTGTTGACGTGGGCAAACAAAGCTTTTGCAACGGGAAGTGTTCTTGATGCTCCACGTAGTGGGAGGCTAAGCACTCGTGTCGAGAGTTGTGCTGCTGTGGAGGAGTCAATGCAGTGATCGCCAATGAAATCTACGCGTAAACGTTCAGCAGAGTTAGACATTCCACAGTCGACAATGAGAGATCATATTCGAAAAGACTTAAAAATTAAATGCTACCGTCCGGTGTCAGTAAATGAGTTAAGTGATAGTGATTTGGAAAACGTGTCGAAGCTTGCCAATTGATGCTCCAGCGTTTCCGTACAAATGCAGCTAAATGTAACGTCTTGTTCTCTGATGAATGCGCAATTTATCGCAGCTCACGCAATCGAAATGTGTATTTCTGGGCAAAAGAAAATCCTCATTTTTATGAAGAAATTGAGAACAATCCACTACATGTGATGATTTGGGCATGAATTACAGGCAAGCATCTGTTTGGCCCTTATTTTTTTGATGGGTCCGTAAATCAAGAAACTTATCTGAGGATGCTGAACGAGTGGTTGTTCCCACAACTGACTGCCTTAGGATTAATGGATACCGTTACGTTTCAGCAGGACGGTGCTACACCGCATTTTGCATTGGCAGTTCGAAGGCGCCTTAACCAAGTTTTACCGGACCGCTGGATTGGTCGAGGGTCAGATAACGCCCCTTCCCCATTGCCCTGGCCCCCAAGAAGTCCGGACCTTACCACACCAGATAATGCACTCTGGGCTATTATTAAAGAAGAGGTGAGGAAACAACGATGCACCACAAATGATCAGCTGAAGGAAGCAGTTCGTGCTGCCTTTACAACAGTCACACCAGATTTGTTGAAAAGGATGAATCAACGGACATGGCGCCGAATCAAACTGTGCGTTGACAATGGTGGGATGCACACAGATGTTTTGGATCCCTAATAATGTAAGCATTGTAAAATGGAAAAAAGGTGAAATATTAATGTTATTTTATACTACTTAACTTTTTATTTATTTATTAACTCCAGCAGTGGGTAGGGACTTTTCGCCCACCCTGTAGTTCAGCAGTAGAGAAGCATGAAACGCTTTCCCTACATTTGTTTTATTTAAGTAATGTCGCTAAAGGAGGTGGAAGGCAAGCTTTTAAGAGAAGATGAATTGGAATTGTTGTAAATTTTTATTAGGAATTTAATAAATGAGGAGTTTTAACCTTTAAACGTCCAACACTACCCTTGTTGTTGCGGGATGTCCACAAGGGTTTCCCTTCCTCAAAACAAATTAAATTTAGGGTGAGGCTGTGAACCTGATATACCATGTTGTTCTAGAATTGTTGGAACAGGACTCTTATAACCAATCTTACATGGATAAATAGACACAGAGATGCTACTTGACACATGCACTTGCGAGAATTTGCATAGATTTAAAATCAGAATGATACTGTGATTCGGTAGAGCACCCTTTGTTTCACAGTGTTAGATGGCATTTGTCCATAGATGAACTCAGGTAGGCAGTGGATGGCATGCCTGATATAGAGGTCCTAGTATGAGTAAAGCATAGGAAAACTTTCTGACGGTCACAATATATTTAACTTCAATCCTGAGACAAAGAAGTCTGATAGCAAGGTTAGATGTGACTCCTTTGCTTGAAGTTATGTTTTTACAGTTCCAGACAGAGCCTCAGGAGACAAGGATAATGTACGTAGAGTTTAGATGGTTGATATACCTTGGAAAAATAGCACCTGCTTTTAAGTGGTATGTTGCCCTACAGGAGATGGAAAGTCCCACACTCACCTAGCATGTGGCACATGCTTAACCCTAGAATGGAAAGCATTAGTAAATTTTACGACTACCCTCAGTGTTTTAGTTAAAACTCCTAGGTTTTGGGGTTGACGGTACTGTCCTTCCAGGAATTCCATCACTGTCGGTAGTCGAGGTTAGTGTCATATTTACAGTCGAGCTGAGTGGTTTATTCTTTTCGTGTGAGGCCAGTAGTCGTAATTTTTACTAATGCTTTCCGTTCGAGTGACTTTTTTTAGACGTGATTAGTTTTAGTTTTTTAACTTTCCTGTCCTTGTTTTTTATGTTATAGTGTTTAGGTTTTCGAAAATAGTGTACTTATAGTTTTGTAAATAGACGTTAAGAATGGCTCTTTATTCATCGGAAATTGACCGTCTGATCGATGAAGTAAGTGATGTAAATAGTGATGACTCGGACCAATTACAAGGGAATTACATTGACAGTGAAAAAGAAAGACAATATTCAGGCAGTGATGACTATGAACCATCATCTGATGAGCTATTGTCTGATAGCGATTTTGAGGACCATACAAAAAACCGTAAAACGGCATCAAAGTTTAATAAAACTTGCGTTGGTTTGAAGCGTTACATTCTATGGAAGGTTCACCTCAAAAAGAAACAAACGCGCCTTCAGAATCTTTAGATATAACATCTGCACTAAAAATTCTTCCAAATACACCAACAGAGGCCACCTCTTCATTACAACCAAATGAATCTACATCTATTCAAGGTACGTCTATTCTTGATAATTCTGTAGAGAGTGAAAGTATTAGGACCGTCCGAATTATAAAAGGTAAAAATAACCATTGTTGGACAAAGCAGCCAAGACCTTCTTCAAGAACTAGAGCAAGAAATATTGTGTACTTCTCTCCGAAAGTAAAAGGTAGTGCTTTAAACACTAATAAATCTTCAGAATCTTTTCTCGCCTTTATTACAGATGATATTGAAAAAATTGTGTCAAATACTAACGACGAGATTATTCTAAAACAAAGAAACTATCAAGAACTAACAGCAACACATCAACTCACTAATATATTAGAACTAAAATCTTTGATTGGAATTCTATTGTTTTCTGCCGTACACAAAGATAACCATTTAAATTGTACTGAAATGTTCAATGAAACCCTGAGCGGGGCTATATATGCAGCTACAATGAGCGAAAAAAGGTTTAATTTCCTGTTAGATTGTTTAAGATTTGACAAAAAGGAAACTCGTCAGGCAAGAAGACAGAATGATAAATTTGCTCCAATCAGAGAATTGTGGGACAATTTTATTGAAAAATGTGTGGAGAATTACGAACCAAGTCCGTACCTAACCATAGATGAACAACCTCTGGGTTTTAGAGGCAGATGCCCATTTAAGATGTTTATACCTAATAAAACTTGTAAATACGGCATTAAAATAGTCATGGTTTGTGATGTAAGCACAAAGTATATGCTTAATGCTGAGCCCTACATGGGTAAAGGTTCTACACCAAGAGATATGCCAGCTAGCCAATATTATGTAAAAAAATTATCAAAGCCATATCACGGAACAAACAGGAATTTGACGATGGAATTTGATGGTTTACCAGTGTCCCGCTTGCTAGTGATTTGTTGAAAGATCCTTACAAACTAACAATCATAAGCACAATCAGAGCTAATAAACCTGAATTGCCCAATTGCATGATCAACCTTAAAAATAGACCTATTGGAGACATTCGATTTCTGTATGATGGCAATTCCACTCTTGTAACACACAAAGTGAAACGAAACAAAATTGTATCTCTCCTTTCAACTATGCATGTTGGAGAGGGTACTATCTCAGCTACAGGAAAACCCACAATCGTAGAAAACTATAATGAAACAAAAGGAGGGGTGGACACATTTGATCAAATGTGCTCTGTTGTAAACTGTTCCCGGAAAACCAGACGGTGGCCAATGTGTATTTTCTATGGTATGCTAAACATGGCTGTAATAAATTCCTGGATTACACATAACCGTGTGTTAAAGATGAAAAATGAAAAACTTATCACTAGGAAGAAGTTTTTACTTGAGGTGTTCAGAGAATTCGTCACACCATGGTTGGAAAGAAGAATACAAATTCCAACAATTCAACGAAAATTTAAATCAATCATTGTTGACGTCATGCACAAGGAAATGGGTAGGCCAAGACCTGTCCTCCAGCAACCGAACCCAAACAATAGAAGAACAATTTGCAAGTTTTGCCCGTATCAGAAGAGGCGGATGACAACAAACTGGTGAATTCAATGCCTGCAAGCCTACTGCAATGAGCACCGTGGCCAAATGTGCCACAATTGTGCAGCCGGAATCTAACCAGAGAACTTTGCAGTATGATAATTAATGAACTTAAAAATAATATTATATGAAATTTAACATATCTTACTTTGTTGTTTTGGTTGCAAATTTGCTTAATAGTTTTTGTTTACTTTTTTTTCTTTATTAACAAATTGTCATACAAAAAATAAGAAGTTTTAATTCAAATACCTTCAAATATACTACAGTAATTTTATAATTAAAAAATATTATTATTATTATGTAGAAAATAAAGTTATTTTTCTAATTGTGATTAGTTTTTTAATTAACTTTTATCCCTGACAACATATTTATCAATTTTATTTTAGTCGTAAAATTTACTAATATAGATAAAATCATATAGGATGGCGCGTAGGGCGGGTAGTGCGAGTGAGACAGAGTACCTATCCCACCACACTTCCCCTCCTAAGTTTAGGCGGAGCTTTGTACAGTCAGTCGGCTTACAGTATTTACTTTATGTTAACGAGACATTTTAAATAAAACATGTACTAAACACGCTTAAAATACGATTTAAATTAAAGGCTATTTTATAACTTATAAAGTAGTTTATTATAAATTTACTATAGATATAAGTAAATAGAAAAATAGTAGGCTATATATTTACATTACATTCAATAATTTACTGTCCAACTCTTCAAATAGTTTCTTATGAATTTAGTATAGATATAAAAAAAAAACAATATATTTACATTACATTAAATTATTAACTGTCCCGCTCTTCAATTCAGTTAATTATTATAAATTAACTATAGATATAAGAAAAAGAAAAAAACAATATGTTTACATTAGGCTATTACCTGATAAATTGGTTGCGCTTATTTGCAAGCGATTTGTGGACAAACCAAACATCTGACTGAAAAATGTTTGAAATAAAATATGTAGATCAACTAATTTTCTACAACTTTGCCGCTGGAAGTTTCTTTCTACCCTAAAAATATAAAAAGTTTACGCTTTACTACTTTTTCATGTCCCGATTAAAAAAATCGAAGTATTCCTTATTGTATAAATTCCGAACATTTACTAAACTGGAAGATATTTATACTGTTAGTTGCAACATATCACGCAGATTACAAATATATAAAATTTGTCCTATTTAAATAATCCTAGTACTGTGCAGAAGCTTGTAATTGAAAGCGCGTCCAATACTAAAAATTGCTCGGCGGCCCTCTAATCGATGGATTTGACACAGACTGTATTTTTCTTACAAAACGACAAAGACTGGTGTTGGAGGGAGAAGGGCATTACTGCTTCTGCGCAAACCACGCGCCATCCTAAATGGTACTACCTATACTTTCTATTAGTGTAACTTTTTGGTACGGTAGGTTTCCATTCTAGGGTTAAAGCTCTCCGTGGCTTTCAGGGAAACTAATGTGCTCACTTTATCTTTCATGAGATCAGGTTACATAGCTGTAACTAACTTGTTGCTTATTTTACAAGTACTTAACGTGTTATTTTATTTGACAGTTCCGTTATTGTTGGACTCATAGGGCTCATGTTGCTGGAAACCTTTTCTGACTGGTTCTCCTATAGTACTTCAAAAGGTAATAATTGTAATTTTGTTTTTAAATGAATACATAAATAAACACAATATACAGTTGTTTCTCCAATCACTAGAAATTTCTTTAAACCTAAAAAAACAATCTAAGAAACAATTAAAATTTGGAGGAAATTAAGAGTTTATTTTTTTAATGTAACTATATTCAAATTGTTTTCATTATACTGCATCAAAAACAGCTATTTTCTATACCTGTTCTTAGTCAAGTAAGTCCTAATATTCCGTGCTTATATAAATAAATAAACAAGTTATAATTTTATTTGCTTTGCTAATCTGTAGTTTTTAATTACGTTTCTGTTTCAGTAAGAAGCACACGATTGCTGTCTTCGTTTTCACTTTACAGGAACCTGCCCAAGTTGAGCACGAAAAGAGATGATAATGAACTCTCTATACTGCATGGACTAAGGTTTCTAGCTATAGTGTGGATTGTGATCGGCCACAGATTCATCATAGGTTTCTCTGTGCCTAACTTTGGCTTCACTAAACAAGAAATAGTAAGTTTACATTATACACTCCATGCCAATTTTCCCTTCCTTCCCCCACACACATATTTTATAATTTCATTTTAATAAATAATTTATTATGACCTAAAAGTTAAAATGGGAAATATTATTAAATGTCTAGATCGAAAGAGTAAGCTCATGATATAACAAGACTTGTAATACTTTTTAAAGATCCCACTTGACTTACGCTTACTCTAAACAAAATCTGACCTAAACTTTAGAAATACATAATATTTCAAATTATAGAATTAGCTTGTACAAGTATTTGCTTTGATTTTTCCAGTATTTACAAGATTGGGCTCTGGCTCCAGTCCACAATGTGATGTTAGCAGTTGAAATCTTCCTTGTACTCTCAGGACTTCTGGTGACTTATAGTTTTCTCAAGTCCATGGAGGATAACAAGAACTTCAACATACCAAAGTTTTACTTCCATCGATACATCAGGTATTTGTACTACACTAGATAGTTGTATCAGAATGGTGAAGAAGCAGATTCAATCTGTGTATATAAAAGAAGAAGTTCTGACCGACTTACTAATTCATAATCAATGCACAGCCAAACTTAAGATAGCTAGAGCCTTACAATGTTCAGGGTACCTTCATGTTAGAAGTGCACTAAGAAAGAAATATTGATTTTAAGGGTTAAAAATGGTCAAAATACGGAGTTTCATATCCATTCCTATGATAGATAAAACAACTGATTTGAATCAAAAGCTTAGCAGCACAATCTAGGTGAGCCACTAATTCTGAACCTTCACACTTTGTTGAATGCATTTACATTCATTAAACTTAAAATGTTTAGAATTAGTTAATTATTAGCGAATTTCTATAGGAAAGATGAGCATTGGAGTGACCGAAGGTAAATGAGTGACGGAAGTGGTAAATGAGCACCGATTGTGGTATCCAGGACACTTTTTAGCATTTCATTAAAATTTGTATATGTACATGTATATGTATATATGTGTTCACACTCTAGCAGCCATATTTTAAGTCCAATTTGGTCCAAATTTATGTACACATGTTGGTTGTCTACTCGCTCGGAAGAGTTCGTTAGCCAACAAAATGCAACAACCAGAAGCACGTTTTTTGACCGGAAGTAACTATTTTTTTAGATTTAACAAAATAAATGTAGTGTATTATTCTGCACATTTTTTTATACACGACTTTATAGCTTGCTTGGTTCCCTTAAAATCGATCAAAACGTAAAATACCATAAATGTACCCGGTTCAAAAGATGCAATTACTGAACAACCAATTAAGTTTGGACTGTATGACACGGTGGTAAGAGTCCTGCAAGAAAAACAAGTTGCACCACCACAACATAAGAAACTGACAGGTGACGTCTGGTAGCCATGTGTATACCTAAAAGCTTACTGTCCATAAATGTGTTGTCCAAAATTACATAAATATTTCCATCCTTTATTATGCCAACAGATAAAATGTTTACTTTGATTTTAAGTCTTTAAATCCATTGAATTTTATACATATATATGTATAATTATTATTGCCTTTCATTTTACACTATGTATACAAAAACAGACTTAAAGTCCTGTCCATGAAAGATGTTGCTGACCTTCTGATAAAACTGATAAGGTGCATGCAGAGCTTCAATTCAGGATATAAATATTATTCTTATTAAATAGCATACATTTTGTCTTTTACCAGCATTAGCTCCAAGATTACCATCATTGAAATATTGTAAAGCATTAATAGGCCTATTGGTTTGAAGGAAAGCATTATTAATTCCACCTCAAAACGATTCCAGTGGATTTTTAGCCAATCAAAAATCACAAAGTGTCTGTCTGTGACAGGATTACGCCTGTATATGCGATGATGATCCTTGTAGATGGAGCCATCCTTTACCATCTCTCAGACGGACCGATGTGGAAAATTCTAACAGGACTTCATAGAGATAACTGTAGTAGGAACTGGTGGTCAGGACTTCTTTATATCAGCAACTATGCCAGCACAAGTATGTTTCACATGGTGAGTTTGTATATTTGGTTTTAGTTTCTTGTGGTATCAAGTTCTACTTTAGTAAGTTGAAACAACTATCACTAGCCCAATCAGTAAAGACAAAAATCGCCCAATGTCAAATCTATTTTGGAAGAAGATGAATGAATTGTTTACTGGTAATAGGCATGTATTTTCTCAATGTTCCCATTCCTTCCCCTTGTGTTTTTTTTTCCAGCCTTCTAACTTGAAAAATGCAAAGCTTCAATAAACGTTAAATGTGTTTAAATGTGATTTTTGATCCGGATTAACATCACTAAATTTAGTTTGAAATACTTTGTTGAAATTTAAATTTAAGGTGCAAAAAAATGACAAATGTGTAAAATTTAATTTTTTAAATATACAGATTTTAATTCTAAAGTTTCCTTTAACAGCTTCCTTCAATAACTGTATCTACTACTAATATTTGATTCTCAGAGCGTGCTGCAAACATTTTACTTGAATACAGTTGTACTTCCTCTTACTCTGCTCTTGATACCTTTGCAATTTTTCTTAATGACTATCCTACAATGACTATACTCACCAAGTTCTAACACTTTTCATTCCCAGCGTGTATTGAAGACATTGTACTTGAGTTCTGACATGTAGTTGTACCTCCTCTCACCTCTGCTCCTGATACCTTCACCGTTTTTATTAATGACTATCCGTCAATGACTATACCCACCAAGTTCTAAAACTTTTCTTTCCCAGTGTGTATTGAAGACATTGTACTTGAGTACTCACATGTAATTGTACCTCCTCTTACCTCTGCTCCTGACACATTTTAATTAGTTAGCTTTTCTTTAATGGCTATAATTACCATGTTCTAACACTAATCTTTATTTCCCAGTGTGTGCCACAGTCATGGTACTTGAGTACAGATATGCAGTTATACTTCCTTTCACCTCTGCTCCTGATACCACTACACAAACGCCCAAAACTTGGATTGAGTTTAATATTTGGATGTATTGTCGCTACAATAACAGCATCGTTTCTCAACGCAAACTACTACGAATTGAAAGCAGGAGCATTTCTAAATGCGTAAGTCTTGTGTACTATTAAACTTAAGTTCTTTTTGGAAGAATTTTGAAAATTTATCCTTTTGGCCATATGAGTAAAACTGGAGCAAATCATCTTGAGTGTCAACATGCAGTAAAAGGTTTGCTTCCAAGCATTTGCTTTTACTCTTTACTTTCTACTGTTTATCATTTTGCACAACATTTTTGAAGGATTAGCTCTACATTTAATTTATGTAACAATCATCTGTTTGAACAGTACCAGAATTTGAAATAATCATATTTCATGTTATACTATGTCTTATTTGTAAATTTATTTTATTTGTAGAAACTATTTCCCAGCTAAATATATAATATAGGGAGGCTGCTGTATCTGCGGTCAGTTGTGCCAACGAACATGCTTTGTAAAAAGTCGTGAGTACTCGGGAAAATCGGAAGAGGGGTGGGAAGAAGAAGTTGTGAGTCCTTCAGTTGCACACCTGATCTCAACGCTCTAAACAGTCAAGAAAGTTATTTAAATTTTTCGATTTCAGGAGCGGAAGGGGTCAAAGTGACTGAAAAAGGTCCAAATTTGTGATTTTTCTTTTTGGTTGAGTATATTTTAAAAGAATCCATCACATTTATAGCAGTGAAAGGTGGGTTCAGTAAATTATTCTTGATTTTTTACTCGATGAAACCTGTTTAGTACGTTACCACAAACCGTTTTAAAAAACATTGCGGTCTGCCATACCTATGGACCCGATGTACCTAAGGACACATCACTCAATGTGTTCTTAGATTCAGTAAGTTATTATGTACTGATTGTTGATTATATTTTTACTTTAATTCGCATGATTTAGGCCTTTTTTGTGTAGATTACATTATGCCCCGCAGTAAGGAAGGGAAACTCGGTAACTCTCTCAGGCCTTCAGCAAATCTGTGTCTGAAGTACTAGAGAGAGGATGTTCGATTCAACAGGCAGCATTAAACCACAGCATAAGTAAGGGTGCTCTTCCTGCTGGAATCGCTGAATTTAAGAAGAAGTCAGGTAAAGTATCTTTGTCATGCCACGCCAAATACGCATCACAGCTAGTGTTCACAGAAAACCAAGAGGAATTGATTGTTTTTTATATAAAGCAGTGTCCCTTCCTACACTATGGGATATTACCCCATTAGATTTAAGGAGACTCGTCTATAAGTTTGCGAAGTCAAACAATTACAAGTACCCATCATGGCATGAGAAACAGAAGATGTTTGAAAGCTGGCTGTGATATATGCTTCCTTCAAAATATGGAATGTTGATGAAACAGGTGTGACTACTGTTCATCAAAATCCAAAGATATTGGCAGTAAAAGGCCAGAAGCAAATGGTTGGAATGGCTTCTTCTGAACGATGGTTCGATGTAACAATAATTTCAGCAATAAATGCAGCTGGAAACAGTATTCCGCTATTCCTCGTGTTTCCCAGAGTAAATTTTAAGCACCACATGTTGAAAGGAGCTCCTCCTGGCTCAGCGGGGGCCGCCGATTTATCGGTTTGTTCAAACAAACAAAATTTTCTCCAGTTTTTAGATTTCTTCATTGTTCACACAAGACCCACCCAAGAAAACCCAATGATGTTACTGTTGAACCTTCACGAGAGCCATGTCAGCTACCGAGTTGTAGGGAAAACAAAGGAGAAGGGAGTGGTGATGTTGACATTTCATCCCAACACCTCTCACCAAATACAACCACTGGATGGAACATTGTTTGGTCAATTTAAATTGTATTATAATAAAGCCCTAGCAGATTGGATGGCCACCAACATTAGGCCTGCTACGATTTATGATGTTGGCGAGATTGTATGCAAGGCCTATCTAAATGTCTTCACACTAAACAACATAGAGGATTCAGGGTCTCGGGTCTTATCCTCTGAACAGCGATGTCATCCGACATGACAGACCGCCCTCAAGAAAACATCCAAGAAATTGCTGATAAATAAGCAGGACCATCTAACATCAAAAAAAATTGATGACATTCAAGCAGGACTTGAATTTTGTACATCTTCACCTAAACCCAGCATGTTGGTATCACCACAAATAAATGCTGAGACATTTTCCCAAAGCCACCCCCTGGAAAAACAAGCAGCCGTGAGCGAAAGAAAGCAGTTCCAGGATTATCATGGACACACCAGAGAAAGAGAAACTTCAAGACGCATACTTAGCAAAAGGGAGAAATAGATCAACAAACAAAGGTGAAAAGAAAAGAACCACTGAAGACACCAAAACCAAAGAAATCACAGCAACAGAAACGTTTAGCAGCTCATCGGATGAGTTATAGGAGGAAGATATCTCACTGCACTCTTATTTAGGCAGTAAATTCTGTGTAGAGGATTCTGCAGATGAAATGGAAGGAACCGCAAATGTCGGTGATTTTGTTTTAGTGGTTGTTCGAGTTAAACATTTCTTTGATGTTATCATAGAAAAACTCGTCTCAGGCTGCTACAATTGGATTGGAAATATGTCACTAAGGTTTCTTCAGACTATCCACCTAAATTTGTCTACAAAGGAGGTGAAGAATTTGAAATCACAGCAGAGGATATCCTCCCAACTCCAAAAAGTAGTCAGGGAGAGCACCAAAGTTGCAAGGTGTTTCTCAGCATAAATCTTTTTAGATTTAACTTGCGTTGACTGATTTCAACTATTGTTGTATGTTTTTCAGTTTTTCAATAGATACATTTCTTCATTCATTTAATTTTTTCAGAACGGTGTGTCATACTTTTAACGTCCATGTCATACATCTTAGAAAAAGTTATACAAAAATATATGCTTAGAAACCTAAACATCTTAAGTATACGGTTAAAAGATTTATGAATTTAATTAAACCATAATCAACTCACTTGATTATGAACTCAAAAAGAACATTCTGCTACTACTTTTCTTGATGTTTCTTTAGCCTTTCACAAGGGCTGGCAGAGTGGGACGTTGAAGGTTAAAGTGTTAAGAGTAGAGGAACCAGCTTGTGGGCTGTTACTCTATGTTCCTTCCACAGTACAACCAAGAGTTTCCATTGTACACTACAAAATGGATTATAATAAAGTTTTTAACGAAGGAAGGCATTGAACCAACGGTAGTTTAGACTAGATTGAAGACACTGTTTGGGTACATTACAATGTCTCACTCTCAAGTGTTTCGGCCAGCAAGTCTTAAGGGTGGATGAGACAGTGTGGAAAATGAAAGAAAAGACCAAGTCTTACAGATGAACATTCATACGGAACATTTTCGTACTGAAATGAAACATTTTTTGAGTTTCTAAAATCTAAAAAATTTTATATATGAGATTATTCTGCACATTTTGTTTTTTTACACAACCTTATAGCCCATCTGGTTCCACCAAAATCGACCAAACATAAAATGCCGGTACCATAAAAGCATCTGTTATTGTTTACTCCGTGTAGCAGTCCAAAAGCCGAAGGTTGGGGTGCTAATTTAAAAAAAATAGTTTTTCCGCTGCTATCGGAACGAAGCAGATCGTAAGCTGGGGCTGGGCCTGAGGTGCAAACAAATTATACTAATATATTTCGTTCATGCAGGCAGCTATTTGTGAGTAGACTAATTTCCCAAACCGTTGTTTAAAACAAAAAACTTATAAACCTAATTTTGGAAATTCGCTCAACTCACATCAGCGGTTCAGCAAATTATTTTTTGTTTGCAAACTTGAGAGAATCGTTGGAAGGTAAACTATCTGAGAATCAAGAATTCGATGATCGCTTTCGCAATTGGTTAACTACTCATCCTCAAAATTTGTACAAAGAAAGCATCTAGAAGCTTTCTTTTTATTTGTCTCCAACTGTAACTATACCATTATAAATTAAATTAGTGATCCGGGTACCTCCATATATAATTAAAAAGATATTTGAATATTAATTAAGACACAAGCAACATTGAAACATTAACTCTCCATATTTCAGGCTCAGGAGAACGGACAGAACCTTTGCTCTGGATTACACCAAAACCCACTTACGGTCAGCTTCATACTTTTTGGGGCTTGGGCTAGGATATTTTGTGTACCAGTACAAACAAGGATTTCTGAAGGTCAACCTTCCTAAGGTATGTTTCAAAAATATTTTGAGACTAGTGTTAGCTGTGATGACATTCTTGTATGTTTAATAATTCTTTCCCACCTCAGATATGGTGTAGCTATCAGGGGTAATTGTGTAGAACTCAATCAAGAAATTAAAATTACCGTGTTATTCTCCCTACCATTTATATATTTCAAATCAAATTATAGAGGTGGACATCTTCTGTAAAAACAGAAATACTCTGTGAGAAAAATATATTCTCCAGTACCCATAAAGCAGGATTGTTTGAGAGCGGGGTTAACTACAAACAATTGTTTTGGACTGACAGGCTTCTTGAAGAGCATTATGCAGTTTCAAAAGTCTTTTATCCGGTTCAGCAAGCATTTTACTTTCTGGAAGAGTACTAGAATCTGTAAGGAAGATGTTTTCTTTGTATTGTTTGTACAGGTTATTACTAGACGAGCTCGAATACACATGCTTTGCTAAGGGACAATTTCAAGTTTTACAAAATATTAATTACAAATTTCAGAATGTCATGATTCATAGTAAACAGTTCTTCAGCTTTTAGCCCAGTTAGCCTTTTAACATCCATGTGATAAATCTTAGAAAAAGTTGTACAAAAATGACAGCTAAACATCTTTAGTAGTATAAGTAAGTACAAGTTTCATCATTTTAATTAAACCATAATCAACTTAGACTTGAACTAAAAAATGATACTAAACAAAAGGGATAAGAAATCCGTATCAAACAGGAGTGAGGTTGAAAATGGAGTACCACAAGGGTCAATGTTGAATCCCTTGCTGTTCATTATTTATATAAATTATTTGCCACTAAATATAAAGCACGCAAAGGTTATACTGTACGCAGATGACACCTCCATAATTCTGAAATGTAACAACAATTTCGATCTAAATCTATTAATCAAAAAAATTTTATTAGAACTTCAAAATTGGTTTGATGTAAATGTACTTAAATTAAATTGCTCAAAAACTGAAATAATACTATTTCAAACACACAAAAATAGAAAACCATTTGATACAGACATATTGTTTGATGGCAATCTTGTGGATGTTAACAAAACTGTAGAGTTTTTGGGTATAAATATTGACCACAATTTAACATGGAGGATACACATTGAAATATTGAGCAAGAAATGAACTTCAATTTGTTTTCAAATGTTCATTTTGAAAGATTCTGTGGACTTAAAAATTAGGTTAATTATTGTCTACCATGCTTGTTTTTGCTCTTTGATGCAGTATGACTGGGGAAATTCATCAAAGGCATTAATTATTTTTAGGGTTCAAAAAACATGTATTCGAACTATGACGTTTTTAAACAAAAATAATTTGCGTAAATCAGTATTTAAAAAATTAAAAATTTTAACACTACCATCAATATGTATATTATTAAATGTCTTATTTTTGTGCATACACACATAAATACTTTTTATGATAGCCAAACTGTTCATTGTTACACAAGGTTTAGAGAACATAACATAGTATTACAGTATAGAGAAGGTATAGTGATCGCAAAAATCGATGTTGAGATTTTTGAGGAAATATCCGTTTTGGGACTCCCTGAGTCCAAAAAAGTGGTTTTTACAAAATGTCTGTCTGTTTGTCTGTATGTATACAAAGCTAGAGAGAAAAATATTAAATCGATTTCGGAAAAATTTGCATCAAACAATCAATTAGGCCTGTATAGATGCACGAAAGAAGGTTTTGAAAAACAACCCCATTTTTAGTAAAAAATACCCCAAAAAATCAGTTATCCTTAGCCAAAAAAGGGGCTTTTCGATCCTCGCTCATTTTCCGACCGAACTTCAAGTCTCGGTCTTTGAACTTGAGCACGTAAGCGTCACTTTCGGTCCTAGTGATGAAATATACTATTTTAAATGACCATTCATTGGAGTAGTGAATATTTTATAAAATTTGGTACTTTGCTTATTGTTAAGCTGTAGTTTAATTGACAAGTAACCTGTTCATTGACAAATTTAATTTGTACTTATGTGAATGTTATGTTGCATTAATAAATAAATAAAAAACATTCTGCTGCTTTTTTGTTTGATGTTTCTTTAGCCTTTTGTAGCACGATAAATTTGTATGTTACATTACACATACTGTTCAAATCAACAAACGATTCTTAACTTCTTTTTAATGTTTACTTTAAACATAATAATTTACATTACGAAAATGTTAAGATTTACTGCCTACCGTACCTCTACTACTTATTTTGCTTTGAAAAACGTATGTTTCAAAAGTTTGTGTTTGTTTTTTATTGGCCTATTTTACATATAATTATCTTCACAATTATATTCTCTGTAAGTCAGTTGTGTTCGATAAGTTTTTGGGTTTATACATATTTCACAAAGTTAATAAACTAAAACCTAAGGAAAACATGTTTTTTGAGACCGAATTTGCATCAGATATCTGAAAAATTACTGTAGTCACAGATCTGGGACCTTTTTATTCAATTTGTCTGCTCATTTTATATAAAATAAATTTACATCCTAATTAAGGCCCTAAATATTTCAGAAGGGCTTCTTTTCTGCGGTGAATCTGAAATTTTTCGCCAGCTGTTACTCTCTAACAAATAAGCATTTCCGTAACTATGTTATATATGACCTTTTTTATTACTGTATTTTTGCTAGTGGATTCAGCTCAGAAAGTGCTTGGAACATTATGAGAAATTCTGTATACATTAAATTGTTATTAGGTTGACTTTAAAAATGTGACATTGATGTGGGTTGTTTGGTTGTGATAGTGATTTAAATTTCTCAATAGCACTATTAGGTTATTTATTATTTGGTTTAACCTAGGCCTATATAGTGTATGTGCTGTTGTACAATGACAATTGATTTTTAGTTTCCATGACAAAAATGGCGAGACATGCATTGCCTTGGTTTTAAAAGTCATGATTTACCACATCAAGGTTAGTTTCACATGACACAACATCAATCTAAATTCTTTGACACTACAACTGACTTTTAATTTTTGTGCAAGCATTGCCTTGGCACTAAGTCATGGTTTTATGTTACATGAAACAAACCTACAGGCCATCTTGTACATACTGTTTCAGAGATCTGAATAACTATACTAATCTTTCCCTTATGTTCGCTCGTTGTAGCTGTTCACGTTGATCTTTTGTTGAACATTACAACTAATAGGCCTAGTTCTTTACTTTCCAGGTAACCCTCATCTGTGGCTGGTTGATATCGGCTGTGCTCATATTCGGCGTTATTTTCTCCATTGCAATTTTCCAAAAGAACGATTACAAAGGGCCACAATTTGTTGATTCACTCTACATTGCTTTACATAGGCCAATGTTTTCAATTGGCATAGTATGGGTAATATACATCGGGATTACGGGAAACGGAGGTAAGTTTTGTATCAATAAAGACTAGTTCCTGTAAGTAACATTGAATGTGTTCAAATACTGGGCTTAAATACAACATATATTTTATGGAGAGGGAAAATGTATATGTAATGCTTTAACAGAAAATATAAACATACAAATTTTAAAAGTTTTGTTAACATGCTGTGTGCTGTACCTTGAGTGGGATAGGCCAAGTTGACCAAGTTAAACCACCACTTCAGCATTATGATACAATATAGATGTGTAGGCACATTAGTTGAACACTGATTATACACATAGCTTACTCGTTTGTAGGTACTGTGTTGTATATTCAAGTAATTTTGTGTATTCGTTTTTAAATCTTAAGAAAATAATATTTTTAAAATGTACTCCCTTTTCTTTAAGGGTAAAGAAGCCTACAGTGTGTGCTTTTCTGTGACCCAAAAGTTATCTATTGTATACTACAACCCTATTAGATCTTACCCAGGTTATATTCAAAGCTAAGGAGTATCTTGGGATTAACACTGAAAAACTCCTCAAGACCTCAACGCTCTTCCAAATTCCATATATATCATCAAGCAGGTGCTTCACACTCACACTGATCTGCCTATTTACTCTCACCAGACAGAAGTCCTCTGTAACCAACCCCACATTTTTTAGGTGGTACCTAACGCCAGGAGCTGAACTCCAATGGCTCCGTCCAGGCTTCAACCTATAGTGACTTGTTCCTATAGTGGCCTTCCACAATATTTTTCTGGACCAATGAGGGACCTCTTAGTTGCCACGTGATTGGCTTCCTCATTGCCTTTATTACTAATGTGACCAGGTACCCATTTTAGGGTGATATTGTTTTGTTTACACCAGCTATTTCATTCACTAATTTGATACAGTCCAGCAACGAGAGGAAGCCCCAAGGACTCCTTTGTTACGCGAAAAGGATAGGTAAGATGTGAACTGCTGCTTGGACATTTGACACAGAGGACCTCATGCTTAAGGTGCAGTGTGTCCTGGCAGGAAGTCACACAACCCTCTAATAATAATAATAATTAAAAAAATACAGTTCAACACCAGCTTTGATTCAAAGGTAAATGATTCAAGTGCCTTTGGAGCAGCTTGGCTTACCTTATATACTTTTTTAGGATTTATCGGATGCAAAAGGTAGACAGCTAAAATCTCCGCCTGAACGATTGATGAGGAGGAGCTCATAGCAGGTTGTACCTAGAATCATAGACCCCTGCCTCGACTCCGCTGTATACCATTCATTAGCAAATGTACTGCAGTTTAATGAAATAATTCAACATTAAAAACATGATAATAGGGAGAATATTAGAATAAAATAAGATACAATATGATTTAGTTAACCAGTTAGGAGGGTGGTGCTGCTTCATAACTTTCACAATGTTACCTTTAGTTACCTTTAGGCGGGTTACACACCGGTGTCGCTGACACGATGTCGCTGACATTTTTCGTGCTAGTGACATGCCCCTCGAAGACCAACCTGTGTTATCTTATGGGGCTATACACACCGGTGTCGCGGACACGTTGTCAGCGACTCGTGTCACTAGCACATGTCTCTAGCGAACCAACTGGTCGGTGTTTGGACAGACATGTCTCTTGCCTCTTGGGTCCGCGCATGCGCAGAACGTTTTTCTAGTCAGTTGTAAAGTACAAATCTGTTTTGTTCGAGGTGAGTCGTGATTGCAAAATGCCGCTTTCTGATAATGAACAAACGAATAAAGAGTTTGTTGCAGCAGTAGAAGAGTTCCCAGTGCTGTGCAACTATAATTTGAAGAATTACAGCAATCATAATTAGCAAGACAAGGCATGGCGGCAAGTGGCTTCAAAATTCAACGTTACAGGTAACTGCCTATTGAACTTGTTTACATGACACAAAACAATTTTTACATATTATGGTCTAAAATACCGTGTAAAGATTATTAAATCGGATAGTTAATAACAGAATAATTCTAATTTTCTTAACCCTCTACCTGGCAAAGAGTACCTGTGGTAGGCTACTCTTTTAAAGCGCCACCGGACTGGCAAAGAGTACCTCGGGTACTCTTTTAACAAGCATTTTTTAAATCAAAGTTTGCGCATCTAAGGTAATATTTAAATAAGTCATATTATATATCATTGCAGAGCATTCTAAAGATTAATTTGGTATATAGTTTATTACATTGTGATACATAATTAACACGTAAAAGTATGCAAAGTCACGCAAGAAATGTTGGAAGTGAAGCAGACCTTAATTTTTTTCAAAGCCTTCTGCCTGATATAAAACATTTTTCACCCGCTAAAAAAAGGCTTTTCAAGCGTAAAGGCATTGAAATTATTGAAGATGATTTGTCTACTCAATCAGAAAATCGTACACCGAGCCGCACTTCTTCCATCAACTCGTTTACCAGAGACAACTGGCCTACTCTTTCAGAATCAACATTTCATCCAGTGGCGAGACAGGAATTTTCTCCAACCCCTACTCAACATGGCAGCGTGGTAGCTGTAAATGCTACTCCAACAACAACCAGTGACTACTTTACCAACAGCCAAGGGAGGAACTTTGATAATGTACATACAGAACCCTACAACTACATACAAACACCTACACCAAACATACCTACAACTTCTAAGTAAATTGCATTCATTAATTGTTACAACACGTGTATTTATTTAGGAAATTGCTCAATACTTTTCATATTTACTTCCCAATATTAAATCTTTTAAGTTAGGCCAAAAGGGCTTAAGTCAGAAATTGTTAACGATACTGTTGAAAAAAAACTGAATATTCTATATAAAATTTCGGATCCGGCTTGCAAATTATTTTTCATTATTAATGTTATACATTGTGTTAGGAAAAAAATTCAAACTTTGTACTTACAAAATCTCAAATACATAATAAATCAAAAGCATTAAAAAAAACTAAATTACAAAACCGATGCGTATTGTGACTGTGCAAACAATTTTATGATAAAAAATAAACGAAATAAATGGTTTGAAATTTAACATTGCTCTTATGGGATAAAAATCCAAGATGGCCGCCACTACAGCAGACCCTTAAGCCCTTTTGCCCTAACTTCAAAGAAATACACTTCATATAATTAAATAAATGAAATATTTTTGAAACGCAACTTCTTACTAAACCAATTTACAATTTCTATTTTGTTTTTACATATTATTTAGGTTGCAGTGGTTTGTTGTAAAGTTAAATTTTGTTTTTACTTGCTGCTACTGTATAATATGTATTACTACACTCAAATATCTAATAAATAAATCTAATAAACACCAACAGCAACAACACAGCATCCTCCGACGACGACGACATTTTCTAAAATAAGCTGACTCCTTCTCTTCCGTGTAATGTCAGCGACATGGTGTCAGCGACACTGGTGTGTAGCCCGCCATTTGCATGTCACTGGCATCATGCTAGTGACATCAGAAATGTCAGCGACATCGTGTCAGCGACACCGGTGTGTAACCCGCCTTAGTTGTTGCCTGGTGTACAATAATTATTGCATTTGAGCCATAGTTTAACATATTTTCCCCCATGGTAAATAATTGTGTTGATAGTTTTTCAAGATATACGATAATTTCTGTTGTTAGTACATTTAGTACCTTTCTTTCTGTAAAATGTTTTCATTAAAAGTTTTGTTTATGTCATTGACAACATAAAATGTATATCAATATTACTAGAAGCTCACAAACACTTTTTTTAAATAAAATAAATTTTTATCAAACTAGTGCTATACTTGCTTTCGTAATGTAGGCAAGAAAAAAGTCATTTACAAGGAAAAGTGTTATTTATGATAGTCACAGAAACTTTAAGAAATATCTTTATTGTGATAAAATCTGTAGTTACTGAAACCATTGTTAGGCCTAATTTTCTACCATAGGAAGTAGAAATAGTGATATTACAAAATATATATGTGTATAACTAACTAATCAAAATGCCTTCCTAAATCTGCTTCGAACTATTTCTCCAATAATAAAATTTAATAATAGCACCAACTTAAATGTTTATCAACCCATTATAATTTGTAATTCTACTGTTATTTGTTGCAGGGTTTGTGAATAAAATGTTTTCTGTGCCTATACTAAAACCTTTCTCTACACTAACTTATGGTATATATATGTCGCACTTCACTTTCCAAACTTTAGAAATCAGTCGAACCAGAGTGCCTGTCGATTACACACCTTTCGATTTGGTAAGTTGGTAACATATCAAAACCTAATAAAGAAATGTGTGATGTGTATAGTAATATAGTTTTACCAATATGAAAAAAAAAACATTAGTATTTTCCCAAGAAATCTTTAGATTAATTTTATGAATAAAAGCATTATCTCTTTATTTCTTCATCCGTGTATGAAAATGATGGATCAACCCTACAATATACAACTTAAAGGCAATCATAACATGACTATAAGTAAAACTAAAACCAGTCCTTGAAAAAACTCAGTCATTTGTAGAGGATAGTTCTTTACAACAACTATAGTTTTGTATCCAAGGTCAAATCCAGGAAGGAGAGGAAAACTTTGTGCCCAACACCACATAACCATGTGGACAATTGTTTGGTATCGTAAAAACTTTATTTAATAATTGCCAGAAGAAAAGTGCATCAACAGCTTCAAATTACACTACTCTAAGTCAATTAACTTATGTTAGGTGGTACGCCTGATTCTGCAACCATGACAGTTTTGAGCAAACACATTTTGGTTTTCGTATAGATGACTATAAACTTTTGTTTCAAAATTAATTATTTGGAGGGTTTCAAAGTTAGACAATTACGTGTAAAAATGCCAAACCAAAGCCAGTTGTAACACTGTCTGCTATATAATGCGTCGTACATACTTCCAAAATACATAAACTGTGTTAGGGCTGTAATCAGCTGAAGATTTGGCTTTGCCCAAAGATGGTGGGTGTAAGATTAACAGGCCCCACTTTAGTTTACATGCGCAGACACATTGTATTAAAATTATAAACACATTTTCCCAATAAAAAGCAGAAGGATTGATTGGCTAAAAGCATGGCTAAAAAATAACTGGATTAATGCTCAAAAGTTCTTTATTTCTATTTATCCGCTTCAGTATTCTCCCCTCCACTGCTCCATTGGTTAAAGCAGTGTTTGCAAGATGTGATAAAAAATATGGCGAGTGAAATTTTATAGCAACAACTGTTGACACTACATCCATTTGATCTAATATGTCCGATAGCCTGATCTGTTGAGAAAGGGATTGTCAAGTTTGTCAGTCAGCTTCCAGAGCCAATAGAGTGAGGTCGTGTTTACGATGTATGTCGTGCATAGATTTCAAACATCGCATTAACATTAAGTTTTGTTTAAAGTTGCAAAAAAGTGAGAAAGAAGGTCATGAAATGTTAAAATCAGAATATGGTGATGATGTGGCAACTCTGAAGACTGATTACAAGTGGTATGAGCGATTTAAAAGCGTAAATGAGTTGGTTGAAGACGAGGAACGGTTGGGATGTCGTTCGACCTCAAATACAGATGAAAACATGCAAAAGTTTTCAAACTTGTTCGTTCAAACTGGCGAATGACTATTCGAGAGCTTACAGATGAACTTAACATGTCGTACGGGTCCATGCTAAGCATTTTAACCGATAATTTGCAAATTAGAAGAGCGAGTGTAAAATTTGTCGCGAGACTTTTGACTGATGAACAGAAGGAAAATAGTGTCTCAGTTTGCACGGAATCGAAGGATCGTCTTCATGCAGATCCGGACTTCATGGCCAAAATTGTAACTGGAGATGAAAGTTGGGACTATGGCTACGACCCTAAGAAGAAAATTCAGAGTTCTCAATGGAAAACCAGTAACTCCTCTCGCCCTAAAAAAGAAAGTTTAGGCAAATTGGTTTTTTTCGATAGTGAGATCATAGTGCGTTCAGAGTTTGTTCCAAGGGGAACAACCATAAACTCGGAATTTTACAAGAGGGTACTGGAACATGTGCGAAGAAAGTGAATAGAAAAATGGGCCAATCACAACAATGTGCCGAGCCACAAGTCACTTTTAATTCACGAGTTTTTGAATGGAAAAAGTGTTCCTGTCAGCAAATTCATGTTCCAGCACCGACACAGAGCTCCTAGCCATTAATGCAGCAGTGGTTCATTGCACATAGATAGAAAACAAAAATATTTGTATTCTTAGTGACTCTAAAAGCGCACTACAGCTCATAAAAAGATATAAACCCTCAAACTATTATTATAGAACAAAAGAAATTTACCGTTTACTGAACTTGTGCTCGGATAAGAAGATCTACTTCCAGTGGATACCTGGACATTGTGGGCTGCAAGGGAATGAGGAGGCTGACAGAGCTGCAAGATTGGCCTCCAACTTACATCCAATACCACCTAGAGAACAATCTCTAAGTAGCTTCATAGCCAAAACTAACAAAATTATGAGAGATAGATGGATAGAAAAGTGGAATGCTGAACAAACCGGAGGTCACCTTCGTTCTCTTCTTGAAACTCCAAACGACATTAACATCTATAAAAACATGCACAGATCTGTATCAACTTTTGCCTCGAGAGCCAGGATAGGACAAATTGTCACACAGTCATATCTCTTCCGTTTCAAACTTGCTGAGTCACCTTGTGTCTGGAATGCAAAAAAGAGGAAGAAACTTTGGAACACATCCTCCTTCAATGCTCCATCAAATCCGAGGCTAGAGACGAGTTAAAGAGAAGACTTCAACCAGATATCACCCTCAGACGAATTTTGACTGACTCCACCTTCTGGAAATTGGCCTGTTTAGTGTAAGAGAGACACCGTGCGGTTGGCATTACTTGATGCATGTACCAAGAACGAGAACGAGACAAAAGTGTTCCTGTCTGTTCATATCTGCCTAACCCATCAGATTTAGCACCATGTGACTTCTGGCTCTTCCCAAAAATAAAAAACGTGCTAATTGGACATCATTTTGACAACATTCCCGTTATTGAGATGGTAAATAATGCAGCGTAACCAATACAGACAGAGTTGAATCGTACCGGCAGAGTAGTTAAGCCAGCCGAGAGTTGCTGACCTTGAATCTGCATTACTTGACACCCTATGCGAAGTCGGTTTGTGGTGTTACATCTTTCTTAGCAGCTTTTGACAATTACTGGAAGTTTTTCATATACAGAGTGTTGAAAAAGTCCCGGACCCTCTAAATAATTCTAAAACGAATAAAGATACAAATTTGAAATTTTAATCATGGACACAGATGATAAGATTCTACATTTCAGGGTGGTTAAAAAAATTATCAGCCATCTTAGATCCGCCATTTTGAATGTAACTTTTATTGTTTAAATGGGAAGGTGGTCATGTAATACATCATTTCGATGTAGAATTTCTAGAGAAAACCAACGGTGAAATTTGCTCATCCATATCTTTAACCAATTAAAATTGGCGTCCATAAAACAATGAAATCGTATTTTCCGATTTTGCCCTATTTTGCTGTACTTTTTTTTAATACTAATTATTATTCTTTTTTGATTTAGAATTAAATAAGCTTTCAAACGATATACGACACAACGATATTTGGGAGTACTTAAAAAATTTGAGTTACAGCCATTTTGATTTTTTCAAAATTGATTTAGGGTGGTTCAACCAAATACAGTTGTGTGGCATATCGTTTGAAAGCTTATTTAATTCTGAGTCCAAAAAGAATAATAGTTAGTATTTAAAAAAAAATAGTACAGCCAAATGGGGCAAAATCCCGATTTTGTTGGGGAAACACGATTTTGTTGTTTTTCTGCCGCCATTTTTAATCGGTTATAGATATGAATGTGCAAATTTCACCGTTGGTTTTCTCTTGAAATTCTAGATCGAAATGATGTATCACATGACCACCTTCCCATTTAAAAAAATAAAAGTTACCTTCAAAATGGCGGATCCAAGATGGCGGATAATTTTTTAACCACGTTGAAATGTAGAATCTTACTGTCTGTGTCCATGATTGAAATTTCAAATTTGTATCTTTATTCGTTTTAGAATTATTTAGGGGGTCCGGGACTTTTTCAACAATGTATATTCTGTATTTTAAATAATTTCTCCATTTATAAAAGCGGGGGCGAATAATGTAATGAAGCTACAAAACCCCACCAAAATTAGGGATTTTACAAAATCAAACGAAGGGAATAAAAAAGTGGCAGTAGCCACTTCGTTAAGATCAAGTAACACTCCGACACATATGTTCAAGCAGCAAGTCAAAATAACACTAGGACTGCTAATACTGCCATAATTTTATTGACACATTGGATATAATTCTTAGGAGACTAGAAGAACAAAATGCTGCAAACAAATTTACTCAAGATAGACTACAGAAGATAGAAGCAAATATACAAGTTATTAATACAAGAAAGAAAAAATAACTTACAACTTACGTATACTAACATGGAATGCTAATGGCTTACAGGGAAAAATAAATGAACTAGAAATTTTTATGAGAAGTGAAAATGTGGATGTCTGGTCTCCGAAACTCATCTCACCAATCAGTCTACTTGTAAAATTAAAGGGTATATTACATATAATACTAACCACCCTTCTAATAAGGCAAGAGGTGGATCAGCTGTAATGATAAGAGATTTTATTAAACACAGTGACGGATTAATAACATTTCGTGGGAGGGGGCGGAAGACCTCTGCCGGGAGGGGGGGTCCGGGTAAATTTTTTGAAAAAATACCTTAAAAACTAGCATTTTTAAAGGTTTTATAGCGACACTTTATGTGTAAAAATTAACAAGAAAACATAATTTTTATTTGTACAAATATTAGCTTCGCTACCAAAAATCCATGTTCACTAAAAAAAAATGAAATTGACTAAAAATAAAATAATTATAATTTTGTTAGCAAAATTATATTAAAAAAATGCAGGGAATGAAACATAAAACGCTGAAGTTCTAAATCAATACTACATAATAACTTAAGTCCTCTTGATGTAATATTATTTATAAATTACATATTTATATTGTAAACACAGGATTAAATAATAATACACTCTTTATTTTTTTCTATTTGCTTTATTTAGAAACAAAAACATTTAATAAACACCCACGTTAAAATTAAATGTTCAAAGTACATTTTTGATTAAAGATGAAAATACAAATAAAATATTACCTTGCTAAACATTTTTATCTATTACTGGTAAAAGTAAAACAGTGAATATGTCACTTCAATCAAAAAAACACTGGTTGCAATCAGTTAAGAAAAAAATATTTTTCTTCTTTTCCCTCCCTTTTCTATGTACGTATCTATAACTTCCTCTCTGTCTATGGTTATATCTCTATGAACATATAATAGAGCTAGTCCAGTCAAGCGAGTTTGACCACAATGGTTTCTCAACCACGTTTTGAAATGCTTAAGAGTTGAGAATGATCTCTCTGTTGTAGCAGTTGAAACAGGAAAAGAAGACAAAATCAACAACAAAGTTATAATCAAGGGGAATATTTCTGGAGTACAAAATTGCAAGCACTCATCAGCGTGGCATGGAGGTTTTACCCCATTTTCCATCTCTATTTTCCACTTAGATGTCCAAAGTTTCATTTCTGCTTTCAGGTTAGAAATGCAGTCACTTTCATTGCCTCCGATTACTCTGAAGAATTTTCTAGCCAAGTCTTTTACATCTCTTAACACTGACGTTTTTGGTGAAGAACAGATTTTTGGCAGAAGTGAGTTAAGTTTGTAAGTGTCGAGAACTTGTTTAGAAAACCTATTTTTCAGATCATTATTTAAAGAATCAAGAATAGGCACAAAGATGTTCACCCTAAAGTAATCTTCTGTTTGATAGAGCTACGTTGGGTCCTACTTACTAGTTTTGCTGTGATTCTAGGCACTTTATTCATGCTCCCCACATCTTCAGCTATTTGATGGGCTCTCTTATACAATGGACGGAATTCTGACTCAGCGTTTTGCTGCTTTTCATTCAGTACGGATAAAGTGTCAGTTAACAAGTCTGTTGCTTGGGCGATATCAATGGTCTCTTTTTGAAAACCCTACTCAGAGGCAATGTTTGGCGAAGTACATCAGCCAGACAAACTAGAGTCAAAATAAATTCTCCATTTGTTACTGCACATAACGGGGTTTTGGCTTTTACGCTTGAGTTGTCACTTGAAAAATGTGACCATTGGGAAATTTGTTCAAGGGACAATATAATATTTTCAATTTTTTTCAGAAAGGATTCAATTGATAGAGGCCTTTTAACCCATCTAGTTTTACACATAGAGATAAGCTGGCCACCAATATGTTTGATCAACACTGAATTTATTTTTGGTGATGCTGAGAAAAAGGTCACAACCTCTTTGATAATTCCAATAGAGTTTCGTACTGACTGTACATTAAAACACTTTGAAATTGATAAATTCAAAGCATGACTGAATCAAGGAGCTCTTTCGGCATTAATACATTCTTTTTTTTATTATAGTAACCGCTCCTACTATCTGTGAAACCATCACAGAACAACCATCTGTTACAATACCAACACAATTAATTATCAAGGTCGAGATTAAGACTTCTCATTGCGTTTAACACAGTTTTGCAAATTTTTTCTCCTGTAAATCGGGGATCTTCATCTTGTTCACCATTATCATCCATACTAGTTTCTGGGTCATTAGATAGTCCTAATCCTTTCGCTATCAGATGCTGAAGATAAAACTTCGTTGACATTATTTAACAGATTAACATTGGGATTTACATTCAAGATATTTTTTTCGGGCTCTCGAGGGTTGATAAAACCTATAAAGTCTTCTCTGATAATATCTCGATAAACATATCTTACAAAAATAGTCATCTGAGATTTGTGTCTAATATCAGTGGTTTCATCAAAATACTAATACTATATACTCTGTTTTCTTGGATCCTGCAGAATATTTCTGACACTATTTCTTAACCACAGCATTCAATCAAGTCATTCTGTACAGTTTTACTAGGAAATGAACCTCTCTTTTTTTTTTTTGGTTTAACGTCCTGCTGTTTTGCACTTAAGGTTAATGAAGACGGGACCTACAGTTTTTTACGTGGAATCCGAACCACAGCCAATGATGTCTGTTAAGAAACCATTTAGAAAAATTTTTGGGTCAGTGGGAATTGAACCCTTAACTTTTCCATTGATGGTTGCCATGACGATTGATAAAGCTTTGACGCCTTAACAACCACGGCCATCGTGGCTCCTTTGAACCTCTCTTGCTATCAGAAGTACATTGTGCCAAAAGTTCCGTCTCTCCACATTCCTGGACACGAAATTTCATCAGTTCTTTAAAGTTACCTTTATTAGCTACATCCGAATTTCTTTGGAAAACAACCTTCAAGCGCGACGGCATAATTATTTACCAGGCATTCCCCGACAAGAATTTTTTTCTTCTGACTCTCGGGGGGGGGGGGGGCGCCCC
>JAGFPH010000441.1:372133-383923 GCA_018207615.1 Philaenus spumarius | reverse complement strand
TTCTTGTTTTTTAAACTCAATTATTTGATGGGATTTGTTACATTATAGACCTAATTCCATATTATCAATACGGATTCAGAAGCAAGCACTCTACAATCGATCAGGTAAATAGAATCACCCAAATAATAGAGGATAGCTTTGAAAAAAAGAAGGTTTGTTCGAGTGTCTTTCTGGATGTCTCGAAGGCTTTTGATAAGGTCTGGCACAAGGGCTTGATGAACAAACTGGAAAGAGATCTCCCAAAACAATATTGTGAAATCCTAAGATCCTATCTGTCAGATCGACTGTTCCGGGTAAAATACGGAGGTGAATTTTCAGAGTTTAAGGATATCAGTGCTGGTGTGCCACAGGGGAGCGTACTAGGACCCCTACTGTATTTATTATATACAAGCTATATGCCACAAGATGAAGAAACTACAATAGCTACTTTCGCAGATGATACTTCTATATTAGCTGTTGGTAAGAACGTTAAAGAAGCAACAGAAAAACTGCAGAAAGCCATCCGGAAAGTCAATGTATGGACTAAAAGGTGGGGTATAAAACTAAACGAGTCTAAGTCTACTCATGTAAACTTCACTTATAAAAGAGAGAAAGAAGTCCCAGTACTATTAAACAGCAAGGTTATTCCATATAAAAATTAAGTTAAATATCTCGGAATGAATTTGGATTCAAAACTAAACTGGAAGTCGCACATCACAAAGAAAAGAAAGGAGCTTGATATTAAGTTTAAGAATATGTATTGGCTTTTTAGAAATAATTCAGGACTAAGTATAAGCAATAAATTACTTGTATACAAACAGGTTCTTAAGCCGGTTTGGAGCTAAAGCCTTCAAATATGGGGATGCGCTAAGAGAAGTAATGTAAAGAAAATTCAAACAGTTCAAAATAAAATACTTCGGATAATTGTAATACATGGTACATACGCAATGAAAACATTCATAGAGATCTTAAAATAAACACGATTGTTGATGAGATAAAAGCAGCGGCGATGAAGCATGAGGGACGACTCCGGACTCATCCTAATGCTTGGGTACAGCAGATGTTGGCCAACAGAAATTCAATACGAAGACTGAGGAGGACTAAACCCTATGACCTGGTGCAAGTG
Organism: Philaenus spumarius; assembly: GCA_018207615.1. Classification (NCBI taxonomy): domain Eukaryota; kingdom Metazoa; phylum Arthropoda; class Insecta; order Hemiptera; family Aphrophoridae; genus Philaenus; species Philaenus spumarius. The sequence goes on along the minus strand of JAGFPH010000441.1, from coordinate 382,818 downwards.
ACAACCTAGTTAAGAAGCTACTGCAGATAACTCAGAACCATTCAGTGGAATGAACATCTGACACACAGTGACCTACTTTATGTTAATACTACTAGATAAGTTTTTATTTAGTTGTAGTCTCAAATAAATAAAAAAAAATAAATTTATAAAAGCATAAGCCTTATAATATTAACATAATTTTTTCTTTCAGCAGTCAGTCTGTAATTATTGTTTGTTACAAAAATGGGTATGCCCTAAAACACAATTTCTAATTGTAAAATAAATACCGTACAATTTAAGTTTGTAGTTTAAACATGTAGTTTAAGTTTGTACAATTTCATGTTGTCTGTTAATTCAAATTTTCTGTTTAGGTGGTGAAAAGTACGTCGGATCTAGCATGCTCGATTGTTGCTGCTCTTGTTATATTTCTTTTGGTCGAAGCTCCGTTTTTAGAAATGGATAAATGGTTATTTCCAAAAGGTAAAGTTTTCTTAGCAGTAAAATTAAGATTTTTTGCAAAATGGATCCGCACCCAAATTTTCCCTTTTAATGTTTTACAAATTAAAACTTGAAGTCGGTTATTTAGTGAACTTTTTTAAATTTTTTAGTTCAATTGTTCCAGTTTTACAACATAATTTCTACACTGCAGACCTTCTATTAATCTTATTTTGTTTGTTTCAAGGTGACAAAAGCAAGCGAGAAGAAAAAGACCTGCCAACACTGCCTGTACACGCAAATGATAAAACACATTTATAAAGAAAAATGTATATTTTGTTATTTTTTACACGTGTTTTTTAGTTTTTAAGACGTAATTGCAGTTATATTAAAATATAAAACTTTTGAATACTTACATATTTTCTTTTATAAAAACAGTATCATTTGATTTTGGGAAGGCTTGAGTCTTAGGCCCTATTTACAACATATACTGTATTTGTACCTAATATTTTTTGTACTGGAACGGCGGTAACGTAGTATTTCTGCTCACAGCGACTGGTGAGAACTTACCATGAACAACTCAAAGTATTGAAAGATGGCAACTGGAAAAACAAAATCACTGTTTGCTAAAACTATAATTCAGTGGTGGATCCAGGAGTTATGTTGGAGGGGGGGGGGGACCGAAATGTGTGTAAATTATTGCCTATTATTTTTAATGTAAAGTTAAACCAATATATGACCTTTTCATGCACAACACTAGGCTATTTTTTTCAATATCTTTAAAAAATGTTCTGTATTTTATTTAGATGTAAAAAAAGAATGATTTAAAGAGAAGACAGACAAATAAAAACTCTTGTAAACCTCTTTTATTTGATATAAAATGAGACTGGAGGTGCCATCTTTATCATAGTTCAATGAATCTCTGTATGCCTCTTCGTTAATTGTTTATTTACAAAGTCCTTATAGTATTTTACATTAGGAGTCAAGGTTCTTCAGTGTTTTCATCAGAATTGATTATTTTTTAAGATGCGAAAGCAAAGGTACCCAAAGTGAGGTTAACAATAATTTATTTAATTTCCTCTCTGTAACTACTCCTAGGCTCTACAATAAACTTCTGGAAGAGTTTATTTTATGGGCAGAGAAAATTAAAAAATGTAGCCCTCTAAACAAATATTTGATCCTGTAAAAGAACTGGCTATTGAGCATTAACAATGCGGAGAGTATGTTGGATGTGTCGTGTGATGGAACAATGTCGTGTGTGTGGGTGTGTCTGTGTGAGAGGGACTGGAAGTAGTTTTCAGTTTGTGTGTGGAAGAGAGTATGAATGTGTATTGTGCAATTAAAATTTAGGTACAGTAAAATATTAAATATTTTTTATACATAACTTTTTATATAATTATTGTTAAACCTTTTATTATATAATATAATCTTTTATACAATTAGGCCTACTGTTAAAAACTTTTATTATTTTGATGTATTTGTTTGGGTTCCTGTTTGTTAATTTGTCTTACATTTTATTCCCACTATTTGTATGTTTTGCCATATGTTTTTATTGTAAATTTAACTGCTCCCAAACCCTTTTTTTATAAGAAAATTAGAATTTACTTCTGCAACCTCAAAACGGGCTTGCCAGGTTGTTAAATATTTTATTTCCTTTTCTGTGTTATTTTTTTAAGTGAAGTATTTTTTTTATATTACAGATTGTTATTTTATTTTATACTTTATTATTGAGTAGTTATGTTAAACTTTTTTTATTTTTATTTTGTATGTGATTGTATATACATATATCAGGAAATTAAATAAATATCTAAAAAAAACTTTACTAATAACCCATTGGGCCATTAGGCTTAGTAGTAATGATAAATTACTCCAAACCGTACCACGAAGTAAAAACTAATTAAAGAATTGTACTGTGAACTCCAGTCTTTCATTTCGACTCTTTAAATATCTGGTTACAACATTTTCTACATTTAGCCTACATCAATGTGTGCAAGGATGTTTATTAAAGCTAGACCAGTTGATCTGTCCTCAGTCATTGTTGATCTAAGCTACGTCTTCAATCATCTGAGGGTAGAAAAACTCCTCTTTGCACTAGCAACGCTTATAGGAAGAGATGCAACATTTTTTAAAGAACTTAATAGTTTAAATACGGTAGTGGTATTACTTTTTGAGATATTTTTCTAAACATGAGTATTGTAAAATATGTTTTTCAAAAAAGTTGGATGAGCGATCACCTCCTGAATCTAGGAGGCTATAAAGACAATTTATCTAGTTAAGTATATACGGAGTGTACAAAAAAGTCCCGCACTGGTTTAATATTTCGTATATAAAGAAAATTTGAAGGTAGGTGTGATTGAGGAACCTGCTCTATGTAAAAGTACTATTTCGTTAAGATTTCAAAAAAAGTATCCGCCATCTTGGATCTGCCATTTTGAATGTAACTTTGTTTTTTTTTAATGGGAAAGTGGTCATGTGATACATCATTTCGATGTAGAATTTCAAGAGAAAACCAACGCTGAATTTGCACATTCGTATCTTTAACCGATTAAAAATGGCGGCAAAAAAACAACGAAATCTTGTTTTCCGATTTTGCCGTACTATTTTTAAAAAAATACTAATTATTATTCTTTTTGGGTTTAGAATCAAGTAAGCTTTCAAACGATATTTGGGATATTTAAAATTTTTGAGTTACAGTGATTTTGATTTTTCAAAATTGATTTAGAGTTTTTCAACTAAATAACAAAACTTTTTGTAACTTTTTTCAAAATATACAAAAGTTTTGTAATTTAGTTCTTAATAGAAATGTATAAAAGAAAACGCGAGTTTTTATGTTCCTACTACAAGACTGCTAACAAAACTAGACATAGTTTGAATAGTAATTTAGGAATATTAGGCCAGGGGGGGGGGTAGACCAAAAGTTCCAGTAATTCACAATATGGCTGATTTTTTTTTTATAAGTACATTAAAGTATGTAGATTAACATAAAAAAGTTTACCAGTCTATCGATTTCCCAAAGTTGAAAAAAAAAATCGATTATCATTTTTTCCCGATTATCCTTAATATTTCGAGCTGGGATGAAGATAGAGAAAAATAAAAAATACCACCATGTAGGGGAGGTATTTTTCAACAAAAAAGGTCGTATGTATTTATTTCGTCCGAGCAATGGTTTGTCTGGAAAAAAATCGATAATGCAGGTATGTATTTTGCAGCAGGGGAAATTACTAAAAGGGGACATCTTATTCATATATGAAGCTTTGGCTCATTCTAAATTGGTCGAATTTTAATATATCGAATTGAAACTTGACGTAGGAGTTAAAATATATATTTTAAATATTTATGCTAAGTCTTAGCTTGTTATCTTGAAAATGACCCGATCTAGGAGTCGATTTCGTTTATCGATTTTAGGAGTACCGGACCCACGAACTAATTTCAATCTATTCCAGTTTCTTCAATTTTTGGAATGTCAACATCAAATTTGTTTTACAAGTTGAGTACACCAGAATAAATACTCTTAGTAAGTATGAACGATTTTTGTCATGCTATTTTTAAAAACGAGGCGCTTGAAAATAGTCTTCTGTTTTACCTATCTATTTTAACTATAACACCTTTAGATTCAACGACTCCATTTTCGACATTTTTGAACTTATCGATTTAAAAATTGGTACCGGTACATAAGTTAAAAACACAACTGTTTTTTGCTATACTTATTTTAAAAACTATATTTAAAAAATTGACTAATCTGCAGCCGATTAACTCAAGCGTTTTGATGAAAAATCTAAAAAGGTCTAAAATTATACTTTTTTAAGTTACTTGTGCTTTGAAAAGTAAATAATAAAAAGGTTTATACTCCTTGATCTTGTTTGAATCTACATATTTAATTTTTAAAAAAACTTTCAGGTTGATATTTTAAAAAGTTTCTAAACTGGAGCTGTTTAAAATGAATTGGTGGGTCCGGTACTCCTAAAATCGATAATCGAAATCGACTCCTAGATCAGGTCATTTTCAAGATAACAAGCTGAGACTCAGCATAAATGTTTAAAATATATATTTTAACTCCTATGTCAAGTTTCAATTCGATATATTAAAATTCGGCCAATTTAGAATGAGCCAACGCTTCATACATGAATAAGATGTCCCATTTTAGTGATTTCCCCTGCTGCAAAATACATACCTGCATTATCTATTTTTTTCCAGACAAACCATTGGTCGGAAGAAATAAATACATATGACCTTTTTTGTTGAAAAATACCTCCCCTACACGGTGGTATTTTTATTTTTCTCTATCTTCATCCCAGCTTGAAATATTAAGGATAATCGAAAAAAAAATGATAATCGATTTTTTTTTCGACTTTGTTAAATCGATAGACTGGTAAACTTTTTTTTATGTTAATCTACATACTTTAAGGTACTTATAAAAAAAAAATCAGCCGTCTTGCAAATTACTGGTAGTTGTAACCTATACCGACTGGGCTATATATGCTTTGCCCAAAAATGAAATAGTATTATAATAACAAAGTGTAGAGAATAAATCATAGAATTGAACTGTATACTTGTAAATTCTTATTTTATAAACACATTTCACTCAGTTTTACTTGAATCATTAAATTATATCAAACGGATAAAACATCTCACATATTCAACGTATACATAGCCAACCGGCCTAATGCATAGTGAAACCGTGGGAACTCAGCTTATTGAATTTAACAAATGTCTACATTTCCCACGAATGTACGAATAAAATCGTAAAAGTAAATGTGGTTTACTTTACACAAAATGATAGGTTGAAGTTTTCTCAACAAATAGATATAAACATATCTATAAAAAAAATTGAATTGTAGTAGATATAATCAATTGCAAAATGTGCTTTTCATTGGTTGAAAACTGTCCAATTGTTTTACAGAAAACTTCATATTTTCGAAACTATAAGAGTGACATCTCATTGGAAGGCAGTTTTAGAAAGTTTGAAACTTGACGAATCCAAAGGTATCTTTATATTATTTTCAAAACAATTCTGTCGAACGATATTGAGAATTAGAGAAGTTACGTATTTGTATAATTTCCTATTGCTTTCTAGCGCAGCATCAATTGATTTAGACAACTACAATTTTAAGACGATGATTACATATGTAAATATATACGTTTTAGAAAGAAATTGTAAATACAAAAATTAAAGTTTGAAGCTTTACCTTTCCAATGATTTTTGTTTGATTGAGATTGGATGATTTTAGTTTGTGAAATATTCCGTACAAGTTGTGTTGTCTAAAACGGGACAATTGTTCAGTTGCGGTAATCTGAGACGACACACAGTGTGTTGTCTGCCACTTCTAGCGTTAAAAGAAGTGGAGAGTAATCGATACATGAAGCTGTTTTCTGAAATAACTCTATTGTCCAGTTTAGAACCATCAGTAAAATTGTATTACTTGATAGGAAAAGATTGCAGATTGATATAAACTCCTGGAGGAAAACAACATCAGGAATTTGTTTTAAGTGTCTAGACAGAGGAAGATCTAGGCTTTCTTATCGTCCATGAAGCGTTTAGAGTGTAAGTTACACATCTACGACAATTGTAGCTGTTGTATGCGTCCCGTAAGCGATGGCTCATTCGTATCAAAAAGCATACTACTAATGAATGGGACTGGAACGAAAAGCTCCAGATGTAAAACAGAGAGCAGTCTTTTGAACGGAATCAATCATTTTAAGAACCGATAACCTAGTTGACGAATAGACTATGGTGGCATAGTGAATAAGTGATTGAACAAGAGCTCGGTAAAATCACAGCATGCAGGGTCCAACGGCTCCCCAATGAGAACCGCTTAAAACTCATAACATGTCAAGAATTTTAATGCAGTGTGATTTCAAATTTGTTACGGGTGGGTTCCAAGATAGTCTATGATCGAATAAAAGACCCAGAAATGTAACAGTATTACCGGATTGAAGTTGACTTCTGTTTAGGTATAAAGTGGGACTATAATGCTGTCTACTACGAGTAAATGCAATGCATCGAGTTTTAGCAGCGGAAAACTCTATAATTGGTCCACTTTTGTAATTTTTTAATGGTTAATTGAACAGTTCTTTCTGCAGTTGCCATGTTTTGAGTTGCCACATAAATGAGAAAATCATCTAGAAAAAGAAAACAGCAAGCAGGTAATCACACATTAGTGACGATACTATTTATGTCAATTGCAAATAAGGTAATGGTACGCAGCCTTGAGGAACACCATTCTCTAAATAATTTCGATCTGATAGGTGGCTCCAAGTCGCATTCTAAAATATTGATTAGACAAGAAATTTGTAATAAATGCTAAGATTTTCCCATGAATACCCCAAGATTGTAAATATTCAGAATTCCTCTTCTCCGTGCCACATCGTATGCTTTTTCAAGATCAAAAAACACTGCGACAAGTGTCTGCTGAAGGAGAAAGGCATTTTGAATGGCCGATTTTAATGAAACCAGTTGATCTTTCCTGTTGGAAACCAAACTGTTCTCAGATTAGTTGGTTACTTTCAAGGTACCATACAAGCCATCGAATTACCATCTTTTCCAACAGTTTACATAGAACACTGAGAGAGGTAGGACGATAACTACTTGGATCAGTTTTGTTTTTCTCTAGTTTTAAGAGAGGGTTTACTATTGCCTCCAACCAAGGATCAGGAAAAATATGTTCATCCCATCTATGATTGTATATTTGGAGAAGATCTGCCTTACCTGACTGTGAGAGTTGTTTAATCACAGAATAACGATATTATCGGGTTCGGGAGCTGAATCCGTGCCGATAATAAGGCAGATTCTTATTCATCTATTGTAAATGTGATATTTAAATTGGAATCTTGTGATATGGTGAACGTGAATGTCATGGCTTCTTGTGCACTGTTATACGTATGAAAGTCATAATAAGTGGTAGTTGAAGAAAAGCATGATCCAAAAATGTTTACAATTTGATGACTGTCTGTAGTCAATATCCCATTCTGCTGCATCAGTCCAACCAACAGAGCAGAGGAAACAGAGCCACTTACACACATAACTCATTTTCGAAACTGTTGATGCGGGAGTAGTTCTAGTTATTGTACCCGATATACTCGGTCCAAGAATCCCTCCCGCTCTGTCTGAACACTCTGCAAGCTTTGTCACGCAAGATTTCTGTAACTTTCAAGATTTTCACATGTCGATATTCAATTAAAAAGTCTTAAAGCTTTTCTTCGTAAGCCCAGAGCTTCTTTAGATTTGTCATTCCACCAAGGAACTGGTGGACGTTTTGGACGTGCTGAAGTTTTTGGTACATTACTTTCTGCTGCTAAAATAATTGAATCTGTAAACGTATTAACTGTTTTATTTATAGAAATATGTTCATTATTATCTGGCAATACAAATTTATTTGTAAATCATTCCATAAAACTTTATTTATAATCCATCGAGGTGTTCAGTTATTTTGAAAAGAGGACTCATTAAAGGAGATCTTTATGGAGCCAAACAAAAGAATCGGAGCAGGTAACAGGTTGATTAAATCTATCAAGTCGTTATTTTGGACGGTGTAGTTAGCCAAGTTTAGGCTGCATACTGTAAATTTTATGGGAACAGCGACTCGAATTGCTATTGCTTGTAATGGTGTTACCATATTTACGGGAACACCAGCCACAGAGTTGTGAGACAGTATGGCTACACCAACTATTGCTCTCTCCTCTGTAACAAAATCTGATATGAAAACAGAATACCCTCTTAAAAATAAGGAGTGTGAATATCCCACATACCATACTTAACACTTTTGTATGAAGGTGTGTCTTCTGGAGCCAGACAAATAGAGGAGTCTTGTCTTGCACTAGAACTTTTAGATCTTCCATGTGACTCCCAACACTATTTAAATTCCACTGAACCACTTTCACATTTTGATTTATGGACATTACATGTTCAGTGCTGAGCATGGTTAAACCCGCAAAAAGTGTCCTTTTATGTGACCTGGTACAGTTTTAACCACACCTGTCCCATTCACCTTACATTGGAAAAGGGGGAGTTTTGTCATTGTCTAGACCAATTTGTTTTACCTGAGTAGTTGGTAGAAACCCTTCTATGAGTTCTGGTCCAGTAGCCTAGGAAAAATAGCGACTACAAAGCAACTTGCGATCAATTATATTGGGCGCCACCTTGCTAGTCATTCGTAAGAAGACCCTAATAATAATGCCGTAGCATTGAAAGTTTTAATAATTATTTGAACAGTACATATTATATTATAATGAAATAAATATAATATACATATATATATATATATATTAAAATTATGTAAATATTAAAACGGGTTTGGTCCCTTGGAAAACTTTTCATTTACCTGCCATGAAGGGACAAGATGGTGTTTTGGTTTTATGTCCTTGACCACCTCCATAGCTTCCTCAGACGTCTTAGAAGATGTTGTCTTAGAAGGTAGAGGTCTCCTTCCTGTTACTATGGGTGGACAAGTGTTTGATTTTTTAAGATATTGATTTACTCCAGTTATTGGAATATTTTTTAAAAATAGATTTATCTGAGTTTTAGTTCTCAGAGAAGAACAGGATTACAGGAGATGAAACCGCTCAGGTTTTTCGCATTATAAAAAAAAAGAGCAGATGGTAGTAATTCTGGTTGTGAGACTACAACACTAGAAAACTGAAGAACAGTAGTGGAAGGAAGATCAGAAACGATTGAGGAAGGTGACACTTTTAAAATAGGGCGCTCTGCTGAGCAACCTGATCAACTGACTGTTAGACTTTTACTGTTTTTGCCAATTCTTCACCATTAGGGCAAGGAGTGTTGCTCTTGTTTGAAGCCACCACAGTAAAAGAATTGCCTTCTAGAGCAGGTGTAGAGACTTAATAATTTTTTGGCTGCATTAAAAAAGATTTTGCTCTTAACCATAATAGCAAGGACAGTTTTTCTTCTTTGTACTTATCACAATTAAATGAATGGGCAGGATGATCGCCCCACAAATAGGACATTATGCGTCATCTTTGCAGCCCCCACTATTAATTATGACCTTTTTTACCGCATGTTTCTTGCTTAGTACTTGTAGAGCCTACTCTGTGGCCAACACTTAAAACAATGTCGAGGGTTTGGGACATAAGGTCTAACAGTAAGACGGTAGAAACCTGCATATATAAGATCTGGCAATGTAGGTAAGCCAATAAAGGTTCAAATTAAATATCCAGTGGCTTTTTTCTCTCCATTTTCGTTGCAAATTATGCAAGTGACATCAAGTTATTTCACTATTTTATTTCCTCCAAATTAATGGAGATTAAATCTCTACAAGTAATGACTCTCTTTGAATAATTAAAGGATCTGTGGAGTTCTACAGATATCTTAACTATGTCGTAGAAAGAGGTCATCTTTGTTTCTCGCTGTTGGTTTCCATTAAAAAAGTGCCATTCTGTAATTTAAAAATGGAAAGTCCTGGACCAGCTGCTCCAGTAATTGCCTTGTTAATAACAAAGAGCGATATCTTCGATAAATCTGATTCTTTTTCGGCATTGAAAAACATTGAAAATTTAGGAGCAGGCAACTCAGATGGTTGAATAACTCTCTGCTTAGTCTTAATAATCAATTTACTGTTAACAGACTCTTCAGAAGAATGTGAATGATGTCTCTTTGAACTAGAACTCGGTTTGACGTTTTTGTTTGACATAAGTTTATTTTGTCCAGCGCATCGTGTTGGGCGGTATCAGGTAAAACGCGGTAAGGGCGTGCCCATCAGATCACATTGAGATCAGTTCCGAAAAGCCCCGAGCTCTCTTTTGCCGGAGTGGATAGGCATCAGTACTGTGAGGAAGGATCCGATTTCTTTCAATACCGTGAACACTTCCTGACCAAGGACTGAAGTGGATGGCCCCTGAACAGAAAACATGCATACATCTCGATAGAGAAAGCTCACATGAGAATTACCAAACCAGAGGTTGTCAAGCTATGGTTGGTTCGGCACTCCTAATGTGCTAAGGCACAGTCGAAAGCCTAAAAGAAGGTGAGAGTGGGAATGTAGGTATTGTTTAATGTATGTATGTAATTGGATGGATGAATTGTATGTGTTAGACGTTGTTAGACTCGGGTACCACTAGGGATGCCAAACCCCTCTTAGTAGGTGCAGCCCCCAAGTGGGTTATAAAAAGTCAAAGTACATTATTATAAAAATGAATTTTTCATATCGTATGAATATGTTTGGCGAAAAACGAATGCGTGTCAATTTGCACATGGGTTTCAGTTGAGTTGATGTAGAAATTATCTGGCAAAGCTGTTACACCTATCAAGTTACCAAGAT
>JAGFPH010000441.1:312028-367133 GCA_018207615.1 Philaenus spumarius | reverse complement strand
GCACTACGCACGTGTGAAGAGTGTGTATGACGCATTTGACAGAGAGAGTAGAAACGATTCTCCTATTCTTTCCTTTCAACTGCCGGTTGAAGTCAAAGAAGGGGAAGCGTTTCTCATTTCGTCTGATCTAGGACAATTAGCGCTACCATGCCTAAAGAAATTTCATTTCAATTATATTTTTGTTATCTCACCCAAAATAAATTGAAAATGGTTTTAGACTAAATCTTCTCAGGGGACTAATTGATATTAGCAGGATATTATTCTGATATTATAATGAATACCACCATTATTACATTTACAAATTTATTTTCACAAACAAGTACCAAAAATGGAAGAGGAAAAATTACACACTAAATTCATAAACATTATTTCACACTAAATTATTAAAAAACAATAAAATTACAATAAAATAAAAGTAATTCCTAAAACTAAAAAGTAGGTAAAAGTCTACTTTAAGTGTAATCATCTTCTTGGTTTAGGAGCAAATCTTTCGACAACAACATGACCACTTATGCTTTCTTTATACAGTCCTTTTTCTACATGTAGAAGTGCGAGGTTTGTAAATCTAACAAGAGTCACTGCCTAATTCCAAAACCTATTCTCCTCATTGCTGAGAAACTCCTCTCGCATGACGCAGAGCTAATGGGAATGGTTGCAGCAATTCTCAAAGCTTTGAATAAGTTTGGAAATGTTTCTTGTTTAACATATAATATAAATAAATTATAAATATATTAACTTCTTTTAATATTTTCAAATTTTATTTTGTTGTTTTTCTCAAGTTATGAATTTGATTTTGTAAAGTCAATAGTACAGTGTATTTAGCAATAGATATTTCTGCTTTTAGTAGAGAGGTATTTATTTTTCCTACATCACCATACTATTACAAAAACGTTTTGATTGTTCAAAATCAAACAAACCGTCAACAGCATTAGCTAGTTCTAGTGATTGTTCATTAAACTGATCAATTAGCCTTTCAGTGACAATCTAGTACTCTGAAGTAAACGTTGGATTTCCAATACGTTGAATCACTTTGACTTTCTTGCTCTGTTTCTAGGCTGAGAGAATTTCTAATTTGTACGTTAACAAGAAAATTTGGGGCTTAACCCCCCCCCCCCCCCAAGCCCTCCCTTTTAGCTGCCTATGATTTGCGTTCTAAATATAGAATCTTGTACACAGGGAAATTAGCAGCAGCCAATAATGGTGGACAAATATAGATGCCAATACACTACCCGAACAATAGGGTTCTAAGCCTAATGACTACAATCGTAGTTTGCCAAAGTTTTTATTTTTCTGCCTTCTCTTTAAATCTTTCTTTTTTACATCTAAATAAAGTACTTAAAAATTAATTAGGCTAAAGATGTTGAAAAAATAGCCTAGTGTTGTGCATGAAAAGCTCATATATTGGTTTAAATTTACATTAAAAATAATAGGCAATAATATATTTCACCCCTTCCCCCTCCAACATAACTCCTGGATTCGCCACTGCTTTATAGTTTTAACAAACCGTTTTGTTTTTCCAGTTGCCATCGTTCAATACTTTGAGATGTTCATGGTAAGTTGCCACCAGTCGCTGTGAGCAGAAATACTACGTTAACGCCGTCGTAGTACAAAAAATATCAGGTACAAATACAGTATATGTTATAGTATATACGACTCATGCTTACCCAAACTCAAATAATACTTTTTTTTATAAAAGAAAATATGAAAGTATTCAAAAGTTTTACATTTTAATATAACTGCAATTAATTACTTCTTACAAACTAAAAAACATGTGTAAAAACTAACAAAATATACATTTTTCTTTATAAATGTGTTTTATCACATGCGTGTACAGGCAGTGTAGGCAGGTCATTTTCTTCTCGCTTGCTTTTGTTATCTTGAAACAAACAAAATAAGATTAATAGAAGGTCTTATAGAAATTATGTTGTAAAACTGGAACAATTTAACTAAAAATAAAAAAAGTTGACTAAATAATCAGACTTAGTTCAGGCCTCACACTGTCTCAGATCATCTCAAGCCGACGTAAAGATTAGGTTAGGTTAAGTTATTTAGGTCAGGTTAGAATTCCAGAATAACAAAAGTTTTCTCTCATTAAAGTTATTTGTGAAAATAGATTAGAAAAATCAATTATTTTTGTACTATGTGGTCATTTAATTCAGTTTGTATTTGTATTTAAAATTTATTTTTATTTTAAATTTTATACACACATCCCATACTTGCAAAATGAGTGACATGTATTATATTACAAATTTCTCTTATTAGAAATGCCACAAGTTGCGGCGTCAATTTATAAATTTACAATTTTCTATTTTACTTTAATTCAATAGGCCTAATGTTGTAGGCGTCAATTTAGGATATAACAAGATATATACTAATTTATAAACTTTACTTTTATTTTATTCTCAATATAATGAACTGTAACACTGCTTACTAGCTTAATCAATTTGATAAATGATTTGACTCAGGACACAGGTTTACAATTACAATAAAATCTTCTTTTATTTATCAATAGAAAATCAGAAAAATATCTACAATTTAATAATTATTTAGCTCAAAATCAAATATATACAAAATTATTTTAGGGAATTATTTCCCAATGAGCACTCTTAATCTCGGGTAGGTTGGTGCCGGCTCTTACCAATATTAAATTGAAACAAATATTATACAAATTATTTAAATTAAGAATTAGGATAGTTAAAACAAAGGAGAAAATAACTTTAGTACAAGGTGGAAAGTGTATGGGTATGTAGATGTATGAATTTAGTGTTAATATAAAAGGATAAAGTTCTGATAAAAGTTGAAATCTTGATGGTATATATATATTTATAAAAGTTTATCAGCTTTACTGGTATAGTTCTTTGAATTTAAATATGCAAAGGAAAGGTTGGAGTATATCCAATTTGATGAATAGTTATGTGGATTGATCTCACCCAATTTTTATATATAGTCTTCTTCTTGAAAAATAATGGTTTATTAAAATTTGATACTGTTCAGTCACTTCACTTATAAAAGGTTATTTTAACGTTGGCAGTTGTTATACACTTCAAAATGGTCTTGAAACTTGTGGTTTGGTGGGCTCTAACACAGCGTCTGCTCCCTTTGATGTCTCAGCAACAATTAAATTGGATTTGATCCCAATTTGGCTTCCTTAGGCCCTCAGGAAATGGTACATTAAGGCCGGGTTAATTTCATTTCTTGTGGGATTTTGATTGTTATGTGAAAATGTGTATTTTGAAATGTAGTGTATTTGTTTTGTATGATTTTAATGAAATTTTGATGTATTTTGGTTTTTAAAAGAACATAGAATGGTAGAAGTAAATAGAATTTGATTAAATAAAACTTTAAATGAAAATATCTAAAATAGCTCCTTGTACAACTTAATATCTAATATCTAAGGTCTACAAATATAATTATTTATCGGGTCGTTTAAAAGTCTTGTTTCCGCGGCATAAGCGGTCACGTGATTGTGGGCTGGGCTTAAACAAACATGGCCTCTCATTCTCCAGGTTTTAATCGAATATTCATATACTTTGAAGAAATTTACTAGCTTAACGGTATTTCTTTTCATATTTTGCCAAAGACATTTTTGATGTAAAATCTTCTGTTCTACTTGATGGTTCTGTTCCTTTTTCAACACCTGTACAATTTCAAAATGGCAGCGCCCATTGAAAATCCCGCCAAATGTGAAGTGCGTAGCGTCTTTCGTTTTCTGAATGCACAAAATGTTCGGCCTATTGAAATTTACAGCCAAATAAAGAATGTGTATTGTAGTAGAGCAATGAACAACACTTCAGTGAGAAAATGGTGCATAATTTTTAATCAAGGAAGAACCAGAGTGTGCAAGACAAAGATCGGAGTATAAGGCCATCACTCGTTACAGATGAGTTGAAGCAAAAGTTGAAGACAAAATGCAGGAAAGCCAGCTTTTCACTTTAAGCACGTTACATAAAATTTCTTTATAGGCCTATATAGGAAGTAATATCTGGAACTACTGAACCGATTGAAAAAATTTTTTACTAATAAAAAGCTACACTATCCCTGAGTAACATAGGCTAAAATTAATTTGTTATTTAAGTGTTGAAACAACCCCTCAAACAATAAATATTAATTAATTGTTACACTTTCATATAAAATAGAGAGCAGAAATTTTTTACATTTATTACAAGATACATAAAAAGTAAATCAGATTTACATTTTGTCGCATGCAGTAAAGGGTGGAATGTGATAACAAACCCTAAAACAATAAAATGTTATTGTTATACTTTCTTTAAAAGCTAGAGAGTTGAAAATACGTCATCTATTTCTTACAAGGTACATAGAAAAGTAAACCAGATTTGTATTTTATCACGTGCTACTAAGGGGTAACAATGGAATAACTACCCCTGAAACAATAAATATAGATTCTGCTAACTTCTCACAAATATAGAGAGCTGAAATATGGCACTTAATAATTTTAAGTGTTGTGTACAGAAGAAATATTAAAACATGCAATATAAATAGTTGCGTCTAATGGGTGAACTGGAGATAACAGTCCCTTTACAATCAAAATAAATTGTTATACTTCCCATGAAGATAAAGAGCTCTTGATTGACACCTTTGTTTCATAAGAGGTAAATAGGAACATTAATGCACTAGCATTACAATTACTTGCGTCTAAGGGGTGAAAACTGAAAAAATACCCATAAACCAATCAATAATAATTTTCATACTTTTCTTCAAGCTAAAGAGCTAAAAATGTATTGCACTTATTTATTAAATGGTAATAAGAAAAAAATAAACCAAACAAATTTTTGTAACCTGCAACTAAGTTACTTGCGGTAAAAATGGGGTTAGTAGTAGGCCTACTCCTATATACCGTATTAAAATTAATTTCTATTAATATCTATAGAGCTAGAAAGATGCAATTTGGTACATATTATACTTAAATTATATTAAAAAAAAAGAAAAACCATTAGAATTTTGATTACTTGCATCTAAGGGTAAAATGGGATAATTACACCCATTACTTCTTAAGGGAGAATGTACACTGAGATGTAACATTTTTAACATAGGTGGACGGAAGGGGGACTGGATGTGCTTTTAATCATGAAAACATTGATAGATTTGTACGAAACTCACTATGTGGCAGATTTTTGGGCCTGGAAACTCAGATTTTATGTCGGATTTAAAACACAATTATTGTACCCAATATTCATGCCAGTAAAATGTTTGTTATTCATTTACAAAGCCGCGGGTGTCTGCTAGTCATTTATATCTTTTGTTCTTTAAATTTCAGAATTAATTTGAGTTATAAATCAATCAACTTGAGTTTAATATATTTGCCACCATTATGTAATGTTGTTAGAAAATCATTAGCAAAATATGCAAATTTGAATGTAGCTTTGACGGCTGATAATAATCTTGGTAAGATGCTGGGTAATCCTAAAGACAAAATTCAAGAACACGACAAATCCGGAATTTACTGTATTAACTGCGAAATGCAGATACAGGTATATGCGAAAAAGTATATAGGTCAAACCATAAGAAGCATGAAGATATGAGGTAAAGAACACTTTTCTCATTTAAAATATAATAGGCCTGATAAATCTGCTATGGCTAAGCATTGTTTAGATGAAAATCATCATTTTAAAATAGAAAATTCTAATGTAACTAAACCCAACACATTGGACGCTTGGGAAACTTTTTGTATTAACAAATAACGTAACATAATTGTGAATAATGAATTAGGTCCTTTACAGAATTCTTTATTAATGTAATAATGCTATGTTTGTTAAATATTAATATTATTATTATTTTATTTTTATTTTTTCCGCTTACACACTTCCTCAGCAAGGGATATTTAATTAATTAAATTACAAGTGAAAAAACATAGACCAAGACCGGGAGTTGAACCCGGGACCTTCAGGTTTCCGTCCTGACGCTCTAACCATCTGAGCTACCCTGATATCTACCGATATTGGTCGATGTCATCTGTAGGCTGCAAAATAAGAATTAAGATTGTCTTCAATGTCGTATACACGAGGTAGTCAGTCTGTTGGTTCAATAATTGCAGTAAAAACCGTACAAGTGAGATAACATCGACCAATATCGGTAGATATCAGGGTAGCTCAGATGGTTAGAGCGTCAGGACGGAAACCTGAAGGTCCCGGGTTCAACTCCCGGTCTTGGTCTATGTTTTTTCACTTGTAATTTAATATTAATATTAGTTTAGCAATCTTATTTAAGTTATATTGTTATTGTTAAGATATTTGATTAACGGTAGGCGGTGGTTAACGCCTTAGCATAGGTTTATGACACGCCCCCTGTAGGGTACACCCCTTCTGGCTAGGTATTTATACGGTGCGTTGTCACACTGTGAGATCAGTTATAGTTTGGTTACTGTAGCCTGTGCATCACTGAGGATGGCGACATTGTCGTTGAAACGCGTTTGAGGTTAGTAAACGTATTTATTGTGAGATTTTGTGTTCAGGTTTTATTTTATCTAATATTTGCCTTGTTAATTCT
The DNA here is from genome assembly GCA_018207615.1 of Philaenus spumarius. Lineage (NCBI taxonomy): Eukaryota > Metazoa > Arthropoda > Insecta > Hemiptera > Aphrophoridae > Philaenus > Philaenus spumarius. Next base: position 360,629 of record JAGFPH010000441.1, on the reverse strand, counting down.
CAATTTTTAATTAATACTCATCATGCGGCTTTAATCTGCTTTCTTTTTACTAGAAAAGGTTAAGTTTCTAATCATTAATACCTAAGAAGTTACAGATTATTTCCCTAATTTTCTAAAAATTAATTTGTGATAAAGTATTTTGCCTGTTCACTGAAAACAAAACATGACACAAAGAATTAAGACTTTTAATTTAATTTTGGAGACTGGTTGAAACTACCCCATTGGCTAGCAATAAAAACTACAGCTATGTAAGTTAAGGTTAAAAAAAGAGTTTAGTGTGATTATCAACTCCTTTAAAAGTGAGTGTACATCCGTACGTACATACATGAGTAACAATATAATATAACAGCTGATTTCACCCATCATCTGTAATACTTTGGGGGTTTACAACTTTAATCAATAATATAAGTCTTGTGAAGTAGATTTTTTTAAATATGAGTTAAAGAACTAATGCAGGCTATAAAAAGTTTTAAGATTTGCTTTGAGGTTTGCTTTTATGAATTTATAAATACAACCTTTTATTATAAATAAATATATTCTTTTATGCAAATTTAAAGAAGAGATACTCATTTGTTTAACTTCGTAAACATTCGTACATCTTCGTATAACATATAAACATATATTCCATTATTAATTTCTTCATTAGCCTATAATATTAATAACTTCTAAATCATTTGATCTATCACTATGAAATAAAAAGCAATTAAAAGATAATATTTTTATCTTTATTTAGATATAAAATAATGTACATAAATACACAAATTTTAACAAATTGGCCTACAGTTTTATAAAAGTTACAATTGTACATATTTACCGAGGAAAAATCCCCATCAGCATAGTTAGGTAGGCCTACATAAAGACTGTGATTTTAAAATTATGTATTTCTGATGTGTATCTAACTAATCTGCCTGTGATTTTTCAAGGGGGCTTACTAGTTTTATAATAGTTTTAAGCATAATTTTGTGTTCTCTCTGTTTTCTTATTAGTTGGTATTTGTTTTATATAAAAATTCTTAGGTAGTATATTTGTAACTAGGGTCCTAAAAAATGTATAGAGGCTTTTATTCAATTCACTTTTTAAAATAGTGATAATTTGTAAAAACATTAAAATGGAGAACATGGGTGCTGATCCTTTTTACAAATAATCTTAATTTTACTGCTAAGAAAACTTTACCTTTTGGAAATAACCATTTATCCACCTCTAAAAACGGAGCTTCGACCACCAGAAATATAACAAAACCAGCTGCAATCGAGAATGCTAGATCCGATACACATTTCAATATCTAAACAAAACATTTGAATTAACAGACAACATGAAATTGTACGAACTTATAAAACTTAAACTACAGTAACTTATTTAGTTTACAAGCTGGAAATTGTGTTTTAGGGCCTACACCTTTGTAACGAACAATAATTATAGACTGACTGAAGAAAGACAAAAACTTTGCTAATATAATATGGGTTCTGCTTTTACATACTGTATGTGAAAAATTATTTAAAATACAGAATTTATATAAAAAAACTTCCAGTTGCTAAGGAAGATATGGAACACCACAAACCGACTACGCATAATTTCGCATAGGGGTCAAGTAATTCCGATAAATCAGTCACTCTCGGCTGGTCCAGCTACTCTGCTGGTATGATTCATCTATGTCTGTGTTGGTTACGCTGCATTATTTGCCGTCATTTCATTTCATTTCATTTCATTTTATTTCATAGCCGTGATACAAAATATTGTTTGGCCAGGTCAAATTACCAAATCTTGCTAATATTTACATTTTTACAAAAACTAATACATATACATAAATAACTCAAAGATCATGAAATTACAATAATAGTCAATCAATAACAATAATACAATTAATACAATGAGGCAATAACAAACAACTATCACATTTACCATCGCTAAAATACAACTACTAACATTAACAAAATTATATTTAACAATATTGCCAAAACCTTACCCCCCAAAAAAACAAATTAAAATGTATGGTGGATGAACTCGCTTACCGAGTAAAAGGATTTTGACGACAGGAGTCGTCTTAAGTTATTTTTAAATTTTATGAAATTTGCTTCCAGTCGTAAGTTATCTGGAAGTTTGTTAATGAATTCAACACCTGCATAAGAAGGAAGTTTTCTCATAATATTTAACCTATGAGGCTGATGTCTTAAAAAGTTAGAACTTCTTGTGTCATAACTATGAACGTCCATGTTGCGCAATGTTTCCCCTTTTTTCCAACAGTGGATTATAGTTTCAAAAATATATACGCATGGAAAAGTTAAGATGCCTAATTCCTTAAACGCTTCTCTACAGGATGCCATTCTGTTTAGACCTAATATAGTTCTTAATGCTCTTTTCTGTAGACGTAACACTCTACTAACCTCATTCACCGAAGAGTCACCCCAAAAGATAACTCCATATTTTAAATGAGGATAAATAAGTCCATAGTAGGACATAATAAGTGTTTGTTTGGTGCAATAGTTCTTAATATTCTTTAAAGCAAAAATACCAGCACTGACTTTCTTACAAACCGCATCTACATGTTCCTTCCACGTAAGATGACTGTCTATAACCAAACCTAAGAATTTGGTGCTTTTTACCTCTTTTATGACATCATCTCCCAACATAATAGTGGGAGTTAACTGATTATCACTATGCTTTAAACTATAAAATAAAGATACAGTTTTCTCTGGATTTGTGAGCAAATTACTTCCCGAAAAGTACTGGCTTGTTTCGTTGACACTTACAAAAGCGATTTGCTCCAAAAAGGAAAGGGATTCAGCCTGCACCATGACTGTTGTATCATCAGCATACTGCACAAAATGGTCAGTACTCAGTAATGATGACAGATCCCTAATATACAGAATGAACAAGACAGGTCCAAGTATAGATCCTTGAGGGACACCAAACTCAACCTGCACCTCATTTGACAACATCTCTGCCACCTGGACTCTTTGAGTCCTACCACATATAAAGGATCTAATCCAAGAAAGTGGCAATCCTCTTATTCCAGATCTTTCTAATTTGGTAAATAATGTATGGAAATCCACACAGTCAAAAGCCTTTGACAAGTCTAGAAAGATATTCATAACTTTTTTATTATTCTCTAGACCATTTACTACAAAATCAACCAAACTGTCCATCGCATCAATGGAGGACTTACCACTCTGAAAACCATATTGTGATTTTGGAAATAAATCAAATTTAGATAGGAAGGAAACCAATCTAGTTAAAAAAAGTTTTTCAAAAATTTTACTAAAAATAGGCAAGAGTGTTACTGGTCTAAAATTGTTAATACAATTTTTGTTTCCCTTTTTAAATAAGGGAACAATTCTGCCACACTTCAGACTATCAGGAAATACACCCTCAGAAAAAGACAAATTCACCAAATAAGTCAATGGCTCCACCAGTTCCAAAGAGCATTGTTTTAAGAGCCATACTGAAACACTATAAATGTCTGTAGACTTTTTATTTTTGAAATTATTTATAACTTTAACAATCTCTTCCCCCGACACAGGCGACAGCATCATAGACGACTCGACCCGTCCCATATGACTCAAGTCAGACCGTATGTTCCCATTGCGAGCTGCTACTGTACTAAAAAAACTATTAAACATATTGGCTACACTCATAGGATCTGAGTGTACAACTCCATCCACATTAAGTTCTATCCCTGAGTTTACTGCTACATTTGTTCTTAGTTTATTAATTTCAATCCAGGATGCCTTAGAGATATTTGTAGAGTTAAAAATTCGCTTATTAATATCATAAGCTTTAGCCTTTTTGATGACACTCTTATATATATTTTTGTACCTTTTATAATACTCTATAAAAGTGTTATCAAAGTTAAATTTAGACATATAATGCAAACAGCTTAGCTTGTTTTTTGACACTAAAATACCTTGAGTTATCCATCTAGAAAACTTAGAGGTATGTTTACTTTTATTCATTCTTGTCAGAGGACAAGCTACATTCAAATGGTGCATAAAAATATTATTAAATTTTTCAAAGTTTTTATTGGTATTTTTACCATTACATTCAAAAAAATTCCATTTCTCATTTTGTAAATAGTGTCTTAGTTCTTTTATATTTTCCGGTCTCAAATCCCTAACCATCCTATTCTGCGGTGTGGACGCTTTGGGAGACACCCCCTCGACTCTAATCACCTGTGCAAAATGATCAGAGATTTCCGACTGGATGCTACTCACATTAATCCTATTTTTTGGAATATTTGAAATTACATTGTCTATACAGGTAGCCGAGGATCCTGTCACCCGAGTAGGCGAGCTCAACAACCATTCCAAACCAAAAACATTCAAAACATCTTGTAATTCATATTTACTTTTTTGGTCTCCCAGAACATTAATATTAATATCTCCACTTAAAATAAAATACAAATTTTTATCAAATAGATACTGCAGAACATAACTCAACTTATTTAAAAAAACACTTACATTTCCTTTAGGAGGTCTATATAATCCCAAAACAATAAAAGAATCTTCCATCATTTCAACTTTACAACCAGACAGCTCAAAATGCCCCTCAAAACAGAGAGAATCAAAGCTTGTAAAAGGCTCACAGATAACACCAAGCTTAGTAAATAGAGCCACGCCCCCACCTTTTTGAATAGTTCTACTATAGCTGTTCACAATAGAGTAACCTTCAATACAAAAACAATTAATGGCATAATCTGGAAAAGCATGCTCAGTTACTACTAAAACATCAGGTAAGTGTTCATGGCAAAACAGGTTAAAAATATCAATTTTGTTTGTTGCAAATTGAGCATTTTGATGAATTATCTTCATACAATTTACATAATCTCTGTAACTACTCATATAAATATTATTTTTGCCTAATTCTCTTTTCCCATTTTCTACATCTGAATATAAATTTGGGCTGTTAGGTGAGTAAACTTGCCAACCATAAAAAATTTCTCCCACACAATCTGGCAAAACACTAGATTTTAACAGTGTCTGTTCACATAATTTTTGTTTAAAAAAAGATTATTTTCGTCTCTAATAAGCCACTTATCTAGAAAAGTCATTTTGTGTTTAGGTATAATATTGACTGAGTTTTCTTTTGTACATTTAGAACTTGTTAACCACTTTTGCAAAAATGTCAGTTTCTCAGTTCTATTACTCTTGACCAGTTCAACAATTCTTTCACAACAGATTCTTTTACCATGATTGTTCAAATGTTCACTTTTTGTAAAGTCTTTAAGAGAAAGTCGCTCATTTAAAAAGTTGATTGCGACATGCTTAAGTTTTATGTTTAGAGTTTCATTGATGCAACTATGAATATAATTATTTGCACGGTCCACATAATGTTTTCTAATTACTTTACCCCTTGATGCTGGAATTGTATTTATTATGACACCTGTCTTGCGGGTTATCGGAGCAAGTAGTTTTAAGGCTCTTCCTATTGGCTTTTTAAAATCACTTCCCAATTTTATATCATTGGCACCACCAAAAATAACTACACTATCCCTAGGAGTGAAGTCATTAGTATGCTTTTGTATATCTTTGACAACCGTCTCAAAATTTGCATTGGGATAAACAAACCCAGACACTTGGTACTCATCGCCCATTCTATTACTTAATATCGGTGCAATGTTTCGAGCATGACTATCACCAATTACTAGGATTCTTCTCTTTGTTTTTTTATCAGATCGCCTTTTATTGGAAATAAATAAGTTTTCTTTTATGTTATTTAAATGTTTCTCTGGTCCTTCCTTTATTTTCAAATTATTTTCCATAATTGACCCTTTTTTGTTTACAGTGTTTATAAAGGATGGTTCAGCTAAATTCTCGAGTACGCTAAATCTATTTCGAACAATAGGAGGTTCAATAGTTTTTTTATTTCCCTTGCAGCTACAGAAAAATTTCCATTTACTGTTTTCCTCAATTTTTTTCTCTAACATCAACAATTGTTCTTCTCTATTCAGAATTTTTATTGCCATGTTAGTATTTTCCTTCCTTAATTCCTCTATGTCTTTGCATTGCAGAGACAGTAATTTGTTTAGGGTCTCTATTTCCATCCTAAGTATGTCATTAGGGGTTACACAATAATCATCTTTTTCGGCTGTATTACTAACAGTGCCGTTGTCATTTTCTATCAAATTTGCAACCTCAGCACAACAAGAAACACACAGATACATATTAGCACTTTTTAAAACCATATCAGATGAATTAATTCCCTGGCACCTGAAATGTGACCAAAATTGACATCTACAACACCAAATGCCTGCAGACTTTACACTTTTTGTACAATTAGGACATATAGATTTATCTTCCGCCATAGTTCCACTGTAATTTACTATTAATTCTTTCCACTATTATAATATTTTAGTCAACAAAAACTAGTTCTGAGCAAAAATGTAAGCCCAAGTCAAACACACTAAATTCAGACACATATATGCAGATCATGTTAATTAATGATCCTGCTGACTATGAAGGCTTTTCGTGATTCGGTGTTTACATGTATGTCTTGCTGAAATTGTACGACAAATCGTTGAAGTGTAATAAATTATGGAAATGTTTGTAAGTGGTGCAGACTGTTCGATGAAGGAAGGATACATGATGAGGATCAATCTGGACAGCCTACTGTCATCTGGGAAGAGTTGACACAAAAAGTTGATGGGAAGATTCACCAAAGCAGGCACTTTTTCCCCTCAAGTTTCAAAATCAATAATTTATCAAAGTGTTTCTTATAAAATTTATTACAAACAAAAATTGTGCAAGATAGGAGCAAAATATGTTGAGAGAAGAATACAAAACAAAATACCGTATTTCGGCATATTCTTTATCATTTTTGGAGCGCTATGATAAGGATGGTGATGAGTTCTTGAGAAACATTATGACCGGTGATGAAACTTGGTTGTTTACTATATTCCAGAGAATGAACGACAATCCAGTGAGTGGTATTATTTAAATTCTCTAACTAACCTACAAAAATGCAAACAACAACCATCAACACGGAAAATCATGGCTACAGTTTTCTGGGTCAAGAAAAGCGTTCTTTTCACAGACTTTAATAAATGCCGAGATGTATTGTGAAACTTTATTAAAGCTTACGCCCACCATTTTTTCCTTACGCCCACCATTTTTTCCTTACGTTGCAGCAAGTACAATGGTGGAAATGGACACTATCGATGAGAATTCTGGAACATCCACCTTACAGTCCTGATTTAGCACCCTCAGACTTTCATATTTTTCCAAAACTTCTAGATTGAAAGATATTGGAGAATGATGATGATTCATAATTACTGGTGGTTTAAAAAAGCTGTTAACAAGTGTTCAGATATTAATCAATGGTGACTATGTAGAAAAATAATATTCATATTTTCATTTCCTATAAAAGTTATGTTCATAAATCAAGTTTTTTAATTGTATTACAAAACAGATCTTAATTAGTATTGAATTAAGATCAAAGGTCAAGGCAAAAACAAAATCCTAATTTTTTCAATACCGGAACGCAGCCGGAACTGATGGAAAGGGTGGTCTGCAAAATGTTTGAAATTTTTACTTCTAAAACCCCTACTTTATGTATCTTTGATGAGTTTAAAGGTGCAGATAATATAATTACTTTTAAAGAAAAGTACACATATGTATATGTAACTGTTTTTGTACTTTTGTATATAGCACATAGCAAATTTTAGAGACATGTACTATTTTAAGCAAAAACTTGGCAAAATGTCTCTTATTTAGTCAATAGTTTTTATCAGAAATTTAAATCCTCGGTAAAAGACTCTAAACCTAAACACATTTTATATATATCAAGAAATGACTTTTCTTATACAAAGTGAGCTTAAACATAAGTAAGCTTAACCCAAGAACACAACACAAACGCTTGTTAGTGAATTATTCTAACAACACTTAACGATTTAAAAGTCACAAAACTTGACATCATCAAAATGGCAACGTCAAAACGACCAGCAAGCAACTTTTTAGATTTTGATAGTTCCCGAGAGGTAGCAGGCTCATACGCGCACGAGTTCGGGTGCGGTCGCACGTCGCTGAGCAAGCAGACAACCTGCAAAATCGCCGTGCGGCTGGTCTTCAGGTACCTACGTTAAAATATTTTCCTCTTTCGGGGTGCCTTTCGACCTTGTATTTGTGACGGTGTTTCAATGTACAGCCATTGTTTGTATGTATTCCGTGTTGTGCTCTCAATTGGGATGGTTATTTTTTAATTAATTAATTGTCAAATTAAATGAGTTATTCGATAAGTATTGATCATTAAATGTGGTCCCAATTATATCATGTTTATTCTTATTTCGATTACAATAATTTCATTAATATGCTATAAACTTCATCATGCCGAAAAAGTTAATAATATAAAAGTTTAAGCATTGCTGGTTCTTAACGTTTTCAGCCGCTTCGAGTCTGAATCATCGTCTCTTATTTGTACTTATTTGCAGCGCTCGCCGAACATTAAAGGCGTGCCTCAAGACTGGCAAAACGGTGTCTGGTACTCCCAAATTGTCCCATTTCAATCCCGAGCTGAGGGACAATGTGGGAGACTTTACTGTAGTTGGCTCGCATAGTCGCAACGCACTGTTGGGATATCTTGAGGTTTTTCGATTGGCAGACGTGAAATTCTGCACCGAATGTTGAATGGGTTTGAAGTTTGATTGAGGGAGTGGATAGTGCAATGCAACGTTAAAACAAAATGTAAAAAATAATTAATAAAAAGCAGTTCCGGAATGGCGTTTCAGAGCGTTCCGGCACTAGTAAACCCTGTCCACAAGCATCCAAGGTCATTTCCAGAATAGAGAGGAAAAATGTGTGTCAAATACAACATAACAATCTGGAAAAGGTTGGTGTTTTTGTAAAAACTCAGTTTAATAGTAACTTAAAACCCACATGCAAGAAGAAAAGTATATTAAGAGTCTCAAATAATTTTACTGAAATCAGCTGTTATTTTACCAACACTGGAATTTTTAATCAGCTGCTTTATGTATTTTAGATAGACAATTATACACTCTACTGAATTAAGTTCTACTGTAGATCAATTAACTTATGTTAGTTAGTTGGGTCTAATGATTCTACAACTAAAGCTGACAACTTTTACTTATTATTATTTAAATTTTTGATATTTTTCTGAAGAAAAATGCTGATTTGCCTCTTTCCATTAGGCTGCAAACAAAAGTTGTACGTCCAAACCAACACATCCAAACTTGTACAAATACACTTTGTAAATCCATCTAATAAAACAATATGCTTGCACTATAACTACAAGCACTATGTTTATAAGTTTTTTTATTTAATCGTTTGTTATGCAGAACCTACCTCTAATTTAAGCATAACCTTAGTTAACAAATGAATCTTCAATTCCTAGAAGTTTTTCTTTCTTTTAGTTTTTATTCGACCCCCCCTTTCCATCACTTTCAGTCAGTTCCGGTACTGGAAAAATTACGAGTAAACCCCTGCTGGTGGAGTGAGTTTTTCAAAGGACTGTTGAATGGTTTTATTTTTAATATAAACATGTTTCGATTGCCTTTAAGTTGCACATAGGGCTGATCCATCGTTTGTAAACACAGATGAAGAAATAAAGAGATAATGATTTTATTCAGGAACCAAATCTAAAGGTTTTCTGGAAGTAATATCTTCTATTTTACACATTGGTAAAACTGTATTACAATATACATACACATTATTTTCTTTATTAGGTTTTGATCCTAATAGGTAACAACCAACTTACCAAATCGAAAGGTGTGTAATCGACGGGTACTCTGGTTCGACTGATTTCTAAAGTTTGGAAAGTCGCGTGCGTCATATATATACCATAAGTTAGTGTAGAGAAAGGTTTTAGTATGGGCACAGAAAACATTTTATTCACAAACCCTGCAACAAATAACAGTAGAATTATAAATTATAATGGGTTGATGAACATTTAAATTGGTGCTTTTATAAAAGTTTATTGTTGTTGTTATAGTTCGAAGCAGATTTAGGAAGTCATTTTGAGTACAGTACGACCTGTCGCATCCGGACCTGTCACATTCGGATCCTCCCATAACCGGATGCATCTCCAAACAAATTTCGTATTTTAGTTAAGTGGCTGATGGGGTGGAAAAGTGAAAGTTGCAACTAGAATAATGCCATGTCTAGTCTATTCTTATCAGGCTGTGACCTTGAAACGGTCAATGACTCTCTCCCCGAAAATCACAACTTTTTCAAAAACTGATGTAGCCATTAGCGTTCCTTTACGGTACTGTAAGTAAAACTTAATTTATATTTTACTGTGCCGAACAGTAGGCCTACCAGTAATTTTTTTAAAGCTAGTGTATGTTTCTAAGTACAGTACTGTTCCTACATACTTTAGATATTTAATTACTGTAATTATTTAATTACGGTACTGTAATAATTAAAATTGTGTTTTTACTATGCAAACTTTTTTTTTTTTATTGTTTGGTTTTAATTACCAATAGTCTATGGTTGTGTACAGAACGTCAATTTGTTAGCCCATATAGTACAGTAAATACAAGTCCAAACCGCTTAAAACATCTAAAAATAGTAGTCAACAAATTATTAGGGTTTCATTGTTTTGGGCCATTTGACTATTTATAAAATGACCTTGCTATATCCAGGTTTTTCCATATCCGGATCAACCGGTCGCCACATTAGTCCGAATATGACTGGTTGTACTGTAGTTAGCTACTCAGATTTATATTTTGTAATATCACTATTTATATTTGATACGGTACAAAATTAGACTACCAATGGTTTCAGAAACTACATATTTTATTGTTATTTTATCACCACAAAGATATTTCTAAAGTTTCTGTGACTCATAAATAGCACTATTCCATGCAAATTTCTCTTTCTTGTCTACATTAAGGAAGCAAGTACAGCATTAACATTGTTAAGAATTAATTTAATTTTAAAAAAAGTCTATGTGAGCTTCTAGTAAGTGAGCTTCTGTTGTCAAGGACATAAACAAATCTTTTAATGAAAACATTCAGCCGAAAGAAAGGTACTAATTGTACTAACAACAGAAATTATCGTACATCTTGTAAAACTGTCATATTATCGCACAAATACGATAATTATTGTACATCAGGCTAACCAAATCATAGCTTGTCTAATTTTATTCTTATATTCTTCCTATTATCATGTGTTTTTATTATTTCACTAAACTGAAGTAAATTTGGTAACGTATGGTATACAGCGAAGTCGAGACAAGGACTATGGCCTAGGGTAAAGGGTAATGAGCTCCTCCTCATCAATCGTTCAGGCAGAGATTGTAGCTGAGATTGTTGTTCAACCTTTGCAACTGAGAAATCGTAAAAAAAAGTATATAGATGTTCACTTGGACATCCAAGCTGCTCCTTCGAAGGCACTTGAATAATTTACCTTTGAATCCAAGCTGGTGTTGGACTGTATCAAAGTTGTGAATAATATTAAGGTTTCTTAGGATTAAAAAACTATGTATAATACACAAAATTACTTGAATATACAAACAGTACTTACTAGCTTGTAAGCTATGTATATAATCTGTGTTGATCTAATGTGCCAACACAACTTTATTGTATCACAATGCAGAAGTAGTGATTTAATTTGGAATTTAATTGCACATATTCCACTCAAGGGACAACACACAACATGTTAACAAAACTTTTTCAATATTTTAGTTATGTTTTCAGTTAAAGCATTACAATACTTACATTTTCCCTTTCCATAACATATGTTGTATTTAAGCCCAGTCTTTGAATACATTCACTGCAACATAACAAACTAGTTTTTATTGATAAAACTTACCTCCGTTTCCCGTAATACCGATGAATATTACCCATACAAATCCAGCTGAAAACATCGGCCTATGTAAAGCAATGTAGAGTGAGTCAACCAATTGCGGCCCATTGTAATCAGACTTTTGGAAAATTGTAATGGAGAAAATAACGCCGAACATGAGCACAGCCGACATCAACCAGCCACAGATGAGTGTTACCTGGAAAGTAAAGAACTAGGCTTATTAGTTGTAATGTTCAATGTGAACAGCTACAACGTGCGAAGATAAGGAACAAGGTTAGTATGGTTATTAAGATCTCTGAAACAGTATATACAAGATGGCTTGTAGGTATGTTTTCATGCGACATAAAACCATGACTTAATGCCGCGGCAATGCTTGCATGAAAATTAAAAGTCGGTTGTAGTGTCTACGAATTTAGTGTACATTTATGTTGTGCCATGTGAAAACTAACCTTGATGTGGTAAATCATGACTTTTAAAACCAAGGCAATGCATGTCTCGCCATTTTTGTCATAAAAACTAAAAATCAGTCATGATTATACAACAGCACAAACATTCAATGCCTAACTAACCATGTTGGGCCTAGGTTAAACCAAAATTACCTAATAATCTAATTGATATTAGATATTTAAATCACTATCGCAAAGCAACAAAATTTGTAAAGTCAACCCAATTTCAACTTAATGTATACAGGGTAATTCACATAATTTTCCGAGCACTATCTGAGGTGATTCCAGTAGCAAAAATAACGAAAAAAGTTCATATAAATTATAGGTCCGGAAATGCTTTGTTAGAGAATAACAGCTAGTGAAAATTTCGCCAGTGTTTCAGATTCCCTCCAGAAACAAAGCCCTTCTGAAATATGTAGGGCCTTAATTAGGATGTAAAGTTTAATTTATTTTATGTAAAATGAGCGGACAAATTAAATAAAATATTTCATTATAAGTCCTACTTCTTGATCACAATAATTTAATAAATGATTTTATTTTTATTTTACAAAATGATCACAAAACGCAAGGTAAAATAAAAATAAAATCATTTATTAAATAAAATAGGTCCCAGATCTGTGACTACAGCAATTTTTTAGATATCTGAATCAAATTCGATCTAGAAAAACATTTTTCTTTAGGTTTTTAGATAATTAACTTTTTTAAATGGGTATAAACCCATACACTTATAGAACACAACTTGTAGAGAATTTAATTCTGAAGATAATTATGTAAAATAGGTAAATAAAAACAAACACAAACTTTAAAAAAATATGTTATTTAAAGCAAAATACAGTAGGCAGTAAATCTTAACATTTTAGTAAGATTTATGACATGAATGTTAAAAGGCTAATTGGGATATAACTTGAAGGACTGTTTTCTTCTAAAACATAAAAATGAGGATTGTGTTTTCATCGAAATGTAAAAATTATCGAAAATGACCATTACTATTGTCAAATCCATAGTTTTCGGGGTCGTTGAAATGAATCATGGCATTCCGAAACTTGTAATTAATATTTTGCGCTGTCAAAACTTTAAATTGTCAGTATTCTAACTGGTCTAGTAATAAATTCCACAAGCACTACAAAAAAGACATCTTCCTTATAGATTCAAGTACCTTCCAAGGAGTAAAATGCTTGCTGGACCAAATAACTTACAAGACTTTTAAAACTGCATACTGGAGCTAGTGCTCTTCAAGAAACCTGTCAATCCAAAACAATTGTTTGTAATAAACCCTGTTCTCAAAGAATTCTGCTTTATGGGTTGGATACTGGAGAATATTTTTTTCTCACAGAGTATTTCTGCTTTTACAGATGTCCACCACTATAATTTGATTTGAAATATATAAATGGTAGGGAGAATAACACAGAAATTTCTTGATTGAGTTCTACACAATTACCCCTGATAGCTACACCACATCTGAGGTGGGAAAGAATTGTTAAACATCAAATAGTAAAATTTTTCAAATTCGTATTTGTCTGTCCGACTTCTAGAGTTCTAGAGTGGAACATCTCGAGTAGAACAACAATTGATCTTTTTTAAAGTCATCGCAGCTAACACTACTATTAAGAATATTTTTGAAACATACCTTAGAAAGGTTGACCTTCAGAAATCCTTGTTTGTACTGGTAAACAAAATATCCCAGCCCAAGCCCCATAAAGTATGACGCTGACCGTAAGTGGGTTTTAGCGTAATCCAGATTATAGGATCTAAATGTTCTCTTATACCTGAAATATATAGATTTAATGTTTCAATATTGCTTGTGCCTTAATTAATAAGGAAAGACATTTTTAATTATATTTGGAGATACCCAGACCACTCATTTAATTTAAAATGGCAATATGATCCACAATGAGGGTTTTGTTAGAAAATTAATACACCCAGGTGAAATCTTTTGTCCACAGGTTCTTTTTATCATAAACAATTAGAAAAAGTCTACCATTTTTGCCCCTCTGGAAGGGGTTTTGGGATGGTCGAAAGGGTATCAGAAACTAAAAGCTAGAAATAAAAAATTTGGTACCAAGGCTCTTTTTAGCACAAGAATAAAGTACAAAATTATGCTCTTCCGCCCACCCCCCACCCCCCAAGGTGGCAAGGTGGGGTTAAGAGGGTTTTCAAACAGAAAAATTGGAATACAAAAAAATCGTAAATACAATTTTTGTAAAATTTGTGCAAATTAAAATTTATTGCATCACCTTGAGCACCTCTTTCGTGACCTTGGGGGAATAGTAATGGGGGTTAAAAGGTCAAAACATGTGTTTTTAAAAGAAAACACGCTTATAACGGGAAACTGGGCAACATTTCTAATAGACATTTAATCTAAAAGTTGTTGCTCACATCAATACATTTAAGACCATAAACTTCCTCGTAAATGCAATAGAACTCACATAATTAAAAAAAAAATCGCTATTTACCTCATTTGCACCTTGCTATAAACAGGCCTAATAAGAGTTAATAGTTTTATTTAAATTATAAATTTTACGCTTGGATAAGTATAGGTTGTATAATATGAATGCACAATTTTACATACACACTAACATACCAACACATACATACAAAATGCCCCTTGTGGGTTTGAACCGGGTACTTTTGTTAAACGTTTTGATCAATCTTGGGGGAACCAGACGGGCTGTAAGGTCATTCAAAATAATCTCCTATATTTATTTTATTAGATAAATCCCTAAAGAAGTTTCATTCTAAAACGAAAAATCTCAAAACGTTTTTACTTCCGGACAAAAAAAAACATCCTTTCGGTTGTTGGATTGTTTTGGTTAACGAACTCGTCCGAGCCATATATATACAATTTTTAATGACACCCCAAAACGTTTTCTGGAGATCTTGATTGGTGTTCATTGACCACTCCTGACCATAGATCTCACCATAAGAGTCACTGCAATAGCTCATATTTTCTGTGGAAATTTGCTAATAATCACAGGGGACAAATCTCAGCTGTATGAGGGTGTTGAAGATTTACAAATAACACCTTTTGATTTTCAGTCAATACCTTCAGTTTAGAAGCTAAGATATTCTGTGATGATTGCATGAGTACTCCCATGGCTGATACCCAATTCTGAAGCGCCAAAGAATATTATTTTGATAAGCTCACAAACCGTGTGAATGTTGTCATCTTTGAACATTTGATCTTGGCTTTCATTTTCCACACTTTCTCATCCCCCCCACCCTTAAAACTTTCTGGCCCAAACACTTGAGAGTGAGAATATGTAATGTACCCAAACTGTGCCTTCAATCTAGTCTATACTACCAATGGTTCAACACCTTCTTTCGATAAAAACTTCATTGTGTAGGGGATGATGGAAACTCTTGGTTATACTGCGGAAGGAACGGAGAGTAACAGCCTACCAAGCGAGTTTCTTTACTCATAACACTTTAACCTTCAACACCCCATTCTGCCAGCCTGTTTGGATCATCAGAGGAGACGAGCAAAGTCCGATTTATATTTGATTGACCTTCGTTCTGCAAACTTACCCATTGTAGTATTGCAACTCACTAGCGTGGTTTCGAATAGTTCACGCTCACCTTCTGGTGTAAATGTTATCATTCAGAAGACAATGTTTAGTCTAGACTTTAGTTTCAGCT
Source organism: Philaenus spumarius (assembly GCA_018207615.1). Classification (NCBI taxonomy): domain Eukaryota; kingdom Metazoa; phylum Arthropoda; class Insecta; order Hemiptera; family Aphrophoridae; genus Philaenus; species Philaenus spumarius. The sequence goes on along the minus strand of JAGFPH010000441.1, from coordinate 344,794 downwards.
GTACCGTGTATACGTAAAGTAATAGCTATGTGTTTTAATGGGACGACGATCAAATTCGATTGATAACTTCACGCCTGATGATGTACTTTGTGAAAAGACATTTTTTTAAAAACCTCACAGGAATATATAAGCCTATTCTTTATTAACCCTACAACTGTCCATGTTAATGTTTTGCAACGCCAAGTCATTTCGGGGCGTGTGCAAGCATATTTTCAAAAATTCGCCAAATATAGTAATTGTATACCAATCCAAAAGTGTTCTGTACATTTTTTGTAGAGAAAGGTTAAAAAAATCCATATATGTAATTAAAAAATTTATTGATGTAAAATTGTAAAAGTTATTAGCTCAAGAAGCAAAAAATGTTCAGTAACGAAAGGAAAAAGTTAAACTTTAGGCCTACATAACAAGTCGTAAACATTTTTTGTAGTTTTTTCGTAAATGTAAAAAAGTTTTGTAATTTAGTTCTAAATAGAACTGTATAAAAACATTTATCGATTTCAAATTTTTTATTTCGAAAACACCAGTTTTTGTGTTCCAAATACACGATTGCTAACAAAACCGCCTAATTTGAAACGTAATTTACTAATATATGCTTTGCCCAAAAATGAAATATTATTAAAACAAAGTGTAGAGAATAAATCAAAGAATTAAACTGTATACTTGTATATTACCTCATCATAAAAGTGTTTTACTTAGAATCAATTGAATTACAAAAGTAAGATGAAACAAATGAAACCTCGTGCGGACAAAGGAAATTCAAAATATGACCGTTGAAGACAATGGAAACAGCCTTGTTTTGCAAACTCAAGCGGTAGTATGAATTCTGTGCAAATATGAACTTTCAACTGCTGTTTGAATAACATCTAAAAAGTCAAATATAGTTTGCTGTACACCAAATGAAAGATTGAACTTTGGTCTATAAATAGATATCAAAAAGTCTATTGAAATAATTCAAATTATAAAAGATATCTCGAACGCAAAATGTGTTGTTTTATTGGTTGAAATCTGCTCAATTGCAAAGGTTTACAGACAATTCCACATCTTTGGAACTATTTGTTCGATTTTGGATTGGATGGCAGTTTCAGATTTGTAAAAGTGTGATGAATCCTTCAGTATACAGATATAACTCAGAAAAATACCGGGCGGGCTGTATTGAAAGACATAGAAACTGGAATTAAAGGCAGTTTTGGTGCATTAAAATTCGCGCGACATTGGCTTTTAGAAAACTAAAAAACTGCAACGATGATTACGTATGTAAATATACGGTTTAGAAAAAACTTGTAAATGCAAAAATTAAAGTTTAGATCATTTCCTTTCCAACGGTTTTTGATTTATTGCGATTGGATAGTTTTTAGTGGGTGAAATATTCATTACAAGTAGAGTTGTCAAAATTGATCGTTTTCATGTGCCACGCCCCCACGACCACTCAAATTGAGTAGTCTGACAGTTGCAGGGTTAAGCCAGAGTTCGGAGTGAATCCTGTCTTAGGTTGTCACCAGTAAGAAAAGAGTGTTCACAAGATACAACCTGAGTAGAATTCTGAACCAAAAATTCTAGTAATATATTGTAGTTAAAAATGTATAATGAATTTCACTCACCTTGTAGATTATACAGACATTCTCCCGGTACCGTAGGCAATATTAAAAACAATATTAGATATATCATTTCACGACATAAACAACAGCACGCACAACACATACACACTGTACTGTGAACGATATTTTAAAATTATACACGAAGTTTTGAGTAAAATTTTAACACTTTGCGTCTTCAAGTGTAAAAAACTAAGTCCTACGATGGTAGCGGACGCCTCTCAAGGTTTCTAACACTGGTTAACTGAGGGCTTGGTTGAAGGTAATTCCGAGGAACAACTCCCACAATGTGTAAGTTATCAATTTCCTTAAAAGGCCTGTCAAAAAGCATATTATTTACTTAATTTAAAATTACACCTGAAGACGCGAAATGTTAAAATTCTTTGAGAAACGTTGTGTATAATTTAAAAGTATCGTTCACAGTTCTGTGTGTAGTGTTTGAGTATGTGTTGTGCGTGTTATTGTTTATGACGTGAAATACATTTTCTAATATTGTTTTAAATTTTTACTACGGTAACTGGAGAACATGTTTTTAATCTACATTGTATATGTTGCTGGAGTGAAATATGCCTCTCTTCAAATTCTGGTACTGTTCAAATAGATGATTGTTGGTTAATTTAAATGCGGAGTTAATCCTTCAAAACTGTTTTGCAAAATGATAAGCAGTAGATGGTAAGGGGTAAAAGCAAGTGCTTAGAAGCAAACTCTTTACTTCATGTAAACTCAAGATGATTGGCTCCAGTTTTACTCATACGGCCAAAAGCAGCAATTTTTAAAATGATTCCAAAAAGAACTTAAGTTTAGTATTGACACAAGACTTACGCATTTATGTATGCTCCTGCTTTCAATTCGTGGTAGTTTGCGTTGCAAAATGATGCTGATATTGTAGCGATAAAAAATCCAAAGATCAAACTCAATCCAAGTTTCGGGCGTTTGTGTAGTGGTATCAGGAGCAGTGGTGAGAGGAGGTACAACTGCATGTCTGTATTCAAGTACCATGCCTGCGGCACACACTGGGAAATAAATATTAATGTTAGAACATGGTAGTTATAGCCATTAAAGAAAAGCTGACTAATTCAAATGTGTCAGGCGGGAAAGGGGAGGTACAACTACATGTTAGTACTCAAGTACAATGCCTGCAACACACACTGAAAAAGAACTGAAGTGTTAGAACTTGGTGAGTATAGTCACTGAAGGATAGTCACTAAACAAATGGCAAAGGTACCAGGAGCAGAGGTGAGAGGAGGTACAACTGTGTGTCTGTACTCAAGTTCCATGCCTGCCGCACACACTGGGAAATAAAGATTAATATTAGAACATGGTAATTATAGCCATTAAAGAAAAGCTGACTAATTAAAATGTGTCAGGAGCAGAGGGGAGAGGAGGTACACTTACATGTCAGTACTCAAGTACTATGCCTACAATACACACGGGGAAAGAAAAGTGTTAGAACTTGCTGAGTATGGTAATTGAAGGATAGTCATTAAAGAAAATGGCAAAGGTAACAGGCACAGAGGTGAAAGGAAGTACAAGTATATGTCAGTACTCAAGTACAATGTCTGCAATTCACATTGGGAAGGAAAGTGTACATACATTTCCCGCTTCAACATTTATCGAAGCTTTGAGTTTTCCACTTAGAAGGGGTGGGAGGAGAAAACTAAAAATTCAGTAAAAAATCAGCTTCTTCCGAAATAGATTTGACATTGTCTGGTGATTTTTTGTCTTTACTGATTGGGCTAGTGATAGTTGTTACAGCTAGATACCACAAGAAAGTAAAAACAAATATACAAACTCACCGTATTAAACATACTTGTGGTGAAATAGTTGCTGATATAAAGAAGTCCTGACCACCAGTTCTTACTGCAGTTATCTCTATGAAGTCCTGTCATTTTCTTCCACGTCGGTCCGTCTGAGAGATGGTAAAGGATGACTCCGTGTACAAGGATCATCACCACATATACAGGTGTAATTCTGATACAGACAAACAGTTTGTTTCGATTTTTGATTGGCTAAAAACTGCGATCGTCTTCAGGTGGAATTAAATGCTTTTCTTCAAATCAGTAGGACTAGTGCTTTACAATATTTCAATGATGGTAATCTTGGAACTAATGCTGGTAAAAGACAGAATATATGCTGTTTGATAAAAATAATATTTACAGCCTGCATTGAAGCTCTGTATGCAACTTAGGGCAATTTTATCAGTAAATATTCCCAGTCAGCAACAGCTTTCATGGACGTTATCGTAAGTCTGTTTTGTAATACAGTACGACCTGTCACATCCGGACACATCTCCAAACAAATTTGTATTTTGGTTGTGAGGCGGATATGGTGGAAAAGTGAAAGTTGCAACTAGAATAATGTTTGCGCGCCGAGCGTAGTCTAGTATTAGCGGGCTGTGACCTTGAAACGTTATATCTGATAAGTTATGTTGAACATCAAGATGAAACGACTGAAACCGAAGTGATGCTTTTAAGAAGATTGAGGGACATAGCTTCCAAAAATCATGTACAGTATGTAAAGCAGCCAAAAATCAAAACTTTTTCAAAAACTAATGTAGCCATTAGCGTTCCTGTAATAAAACTTAATTTATATTTTAATAAGCTGAACTGTAGACCTACTGGTAGTTTTATTAAATCTAGTGTATTTATAAGTACAGTACAGTACCTATATACTTTAGATATTTAATTACTGTACTGTAATAATTAAAATTATGTTTTTACAATGTAAACTGTTTTCTTTTATTGTTTACTTTTAATTGCCAATAGCCTACTGTTGCATACAGAACGTCAATTTGTTAGTCTATACAGTACATTGTACTATAGTAAATACAAGTCCGAACCTCATGAAACATCTAAAAATAGTTTTCAACAATAATGGTTTTCATTTTTTTTAGCCCTTTGGCTATTTATAAATGACCTTGTTATATCCGAATTTTTCCATATCCGGATCGGCCGGTCGCCACATTAGTCCGAATATGACAGATTGTACTGTAGATATAATATTTTGATCTGATCAGTTTTTTTATACATAGTGTAAAATGAAAGTCAATATATATATGCAGGGCCGGATTTATGCATGAGCAACATGGGCCCGGGAACATGGTGGCAAATTTTGGGGGAAATAAATAATTATAAAAACAGCAAAGCAGGTCTTTCCAAAATTTTAGGATGAACTCTGAGAAATATATTGTTTTAAAGTAATGTAGTAGTGTTAGCTTTACTATTAGCTTCTGCGTTACAAGGAAGGGAGGCAGTAAAAGGTAGAAGTGTATATTGTAGAGCGCAAGCGATGGGGAAGGGCAACACCTTTGTGATTCTACGCTTTATTCAGGAACCAATCAGAGACATGTTTACATCTCACGTCGGGTCCGCTGTTAAGCTTGTGCAAGTCAGTAATGTAAAGGTTAAAATTACAGAGTTTTGTTTCGTTTCGCCCCATAATGTTTAAGTTTAAAATAGAGCTACACTTAAAATATTATTTATGGTAGTCTGTAAGTTGGGATTACTCTAGTAGTGCATACTTGTGAAAATAAGTTAGCCTATTAATTTTTTTATAGTTTAGTGTTTGATTTTTTAATTGAAAAAAGGACGGACGCAAGGGGCTTAGAGTTGCAGAATACCGCAAAATGGCGGAAGAAAGAAAAAAATAGATGATGCAATAAACAAAACGATGAGTAGGAATAATCTATATATATAAAAATGAATTGCTGTTCGTTAGTCTCGCTAAAACTCGAGAACGGCTGGACCGATTTGGCTAATTTTGGTCTTAAAATGTTTGCAGTAGTTCATAGAAGGTTTATACGTAAAGAAAAGTTTGAAAAGTTTCCCGAAAAAGTTTCAAATTTGGAAGAAACTCAACAGCCTTTACTGTATGAACTCAAAACCATAGCTTACAAAAACAGTTGTTCGTATAAAAAGCTTAGCAACACGTTATGTTTGTTTACAATCATTACCATAGCAACATTACTTAGCAAATTTATAATCACTTTAATACTCTTCAAAACTAACAGATTTTTAAGGTTAGATTGAAAAACTATAAACAAGGAAAATCAACGAAAAATGCTTACAGAATTATAATTCAACTCAAACATTGGTTATTAAATATCTATATTGGCCTACTTAGAGATATGCTGTTTAAAATACTGTTTATATAAAATATATCAATTTTTGTATACTTTTCAAAATATATTTTCGCTATCAATAATAATAATAACAAACAAATTATTTGACACCATGCATAACCATAAACATACACGAGTTTAAACATATTATATTGAAAACTAAACAAACCATCTGAATTAAACTAAATGCCATTAAAATATCACATTCGTAGCTTTATTTTGATATATAATTGTATATTTAAATACTAAACAATAATTATCTTATACTAATTAGGCCTATACATTTAAAATTACAAACTCTATTTGAACCAGTTTGTTACATCCTAAATTAACGCGGATGTTACAAAGTGATTCAAATGTCTTTTCTACGACCCCCAGCTAATTTAAACCCTCGCTAAGAAAGGGTTAAAAGAAATTAAAAATTTTAGGGCGGTTTGGGGGGGATCAAAGTTACTAAAAATCCCTATAAGAATGAATTGGAATGAAATTTGGTACGTAGCTTCCTTTTAGGCTGTAGGTGCTCGCAACATTATCAATGAAATTAAGTGAAAGTCAAAATTAGTAAAAACTATAAATTAAAACGATATATTTAAAGCTTTTTCATGTTAGATAGTAGTTTACAGGAATAAAATTTTCAGTGCTTTCTTAAATAGCGTAGCCTTTTTTTCATGACCACAGTAAGATACGCACGGGTATTCAATGAACACTTAAAAAGAATACAATTACGTCAAAAAGACTGAAAATACTAACAACCACGGGCAACGCCGTACGGGTCAGCTAGTAATAAATAAAATAATTACTGAGAGTTAATGATTGTTATCCGAATACCAATAATTGTAGGGTATATAGGCATCTAGTAAAGAACCAGAATAAATTTGTACATGAATTTATAATCTAAGAGAAAGGCTGTAGTAGAGGAAGGCAAATGGTGGGATTTTGGAGGGTGACGAGGATTTAAGAAGCCCTGGCAGCGGGCAAATCTATTTAACCCTTTGCGCTCGGATGGCCAGTACTGCTGGCCATACGATATTCTCAGTCAGCTCTGAATATTTATCGAATTAGACACCCTCACAGCTCGGATGGCCAGTCTGACTAGCTGCTTACGATACTGTTGTCAGCTCTGCCGCCACAACTTGATCAAGCGGCGTCAACAGCTCTGAATTATTTTTTACTACAATCTGAATGTTGTTGTTAGTGGGTATTTATTTCTTGTTTAACAAAATCATGGGCTTTTAGTATTTTTTTTATTTTGCCATACAAAAAAGTAGACATATTATATTGTTATTAGTGAGTTTTTGGATTAGCTGTAAATATAAAGTTATAATATATTTTAATGAATAAAATAAACTATTAGGTCCATTGTATACAACTTATCTAACAAAATTTTTAGGTAATTTAAAATAAAACAAAATCAAGTACTTGTAACAAAACACACTTAAAAGCAATTATAAACTAATTAACTTTTGTTCTAATAAATTACTTCAACATTTTAAAACATTAGCCTAGACCACCGCAACGTAAAACTAAACTGCTGGTAAGGTTATAATGTAACGAATATTACTACGGTTTGATACAACACAGACCAGAAAACAAGCGGGAATTAATTAGTTTAAAATTTGGACTCTAGATTTCAGCACAATCCAAAAAACATAAAACTACTAAAAATAAATTATTGCAGATCATTTGTTTGGTCAGTACTACTGGCCATCTGGGCGATCGAGGGATTTTAACTTTTCCAGTACTGCTGGCCATCCGATTTGAGAGGAAAGTAACTTGCACCAACGATTCATACTTGACAAAGAAATGGCTGTGGCCAGTACTACTGGCCATTCGAGCCCAGAGGACTTATATTAAAAATCCTACCAGAGTGGAAAGGGTAGGGTCTCTGGGAAAGCCCAGGGCCCATGGGCACAAGATATGCAAAGCCGGGCCTGTATATACGTAAAGAATTTAAGCGTGTACGGATGGTTTGAAGAAGCATGGATTGTTTGGTCGTTGGTTGTTGGTTTTCTGTATATGTCAAAGGATTGTTTATTGTTCTCTATTTGTATCGATAGATCCAGAAAATTTATTATTTTATTGAATTTTTTTTTCAATAGTGAATTTTATATTATTCGAGCATCTATTTAAGTATAAATGTAATACATCCAATTGTCTAGTTGTACCGTCAAACAGACATAAGGTATCGTCTATGTATCTAAAATAATGTATTATTTTGTTCAATTGTTTGTTCTTATCCGAAAAATGAAGGATTCTTCAAAGTGATGCATATATACCCCAGCCAGAATGCCAGAAAGTGGGGAGCCCATGGCTAGTCCGTCCATTTAGGTGTACAAATTTCCGTTGTGCTCAAAGTAATTCTGCTTAAGAACTATGGTAATTAAAGAAATCAATGCGTCCAGTGCAGCTGCACTAAGTTGTGAATGTTTTTTTAGGTTTGTTCTATGGTTTCAATGACACGGGTATATTAGTATACAAATTGACAATGTCAAAAGATGCTAAAATGTGTTAGGCATTTAATTAGTGTCTCTAGTACTGTCTATCAGTTCATATCTATTTTTTATACTATGGGTGTTATTAAAATTAATTTCTTTTCTTATGATTCTGTCCAAAAACTTAGAGATTTTATATGTAGGTGCCGTAGTGAAGTTCATCAAAGGTCTAATAGGTGTATCTGTTTTGTGCACTTTTGGTAATCCACAGAACCTAGGTGCGGTAGGGTTAATCACCTTAAACAACTTGGCATCCTCCTTAGGATATAAATTTGTACATGAACTTATGCATTTATTGACTACGGTGCTGTATTTCTTAGTTGGATCATGATTCAGATTAACAATGTTAATCTATCAAAGAAATGTGTAATTTTGCTGTTGTAATCGGTTTTATCCATTATTATGATGAAATTCCCTTTGTCGGCTTTGGCTATGAGAGCGTTGTTCAATGATAGTTTGTGTTTAATTCCATGAGTGATGTTTTTCTCACGCTTAAAATTATTACTACGGGGTCCAAGTTGAGATTTAATTGATTTTTTAAATGTATGACAAATACAGAAAACCAACAACCAAAGACCAAACAATCCATGCTTCTTCAAACCATCCGTACACACTTAAATTGTCCGTCTATAATAGTCTTGTCCACCGCCTTACACATACTCCACTGAATATAGTTAACTACAATAAAGAATACAACATTATCAAATACATCACCATAGTAAACGATTACACGCCAAAATAATAGACAGATTGATATATAAAGAAAAACAAAAGAGCCTCAGAATTGTACCACGTATCGAGAATAATACAGGAAAAAACATACATATCCATCGAGTTCGGTAGGAGGTGTGAATTCAAACTTAATAGGGAACTCAAGAAACATAACATAATTTGATCCTACAAAACATCCAATAAACTGGCCAATTTTTTGAGCCCTAAAAACAGTCACGCAATCAACAAAAATAATTTATCTGGTGTATATAGAATCACATGCACTGACTGTGAGAAATTTTACGTCACAGATTTTGGCCAAACTGGACGATCTTTTACCACACGCTTCAAGGAACACATACCACGACACACAATAATTGAGCAAAGATCCCATTTCGCCTAGCACCAAAATCATAAATATACATCCGTAGACGATAATTTGGAAATACTCCTTATTTGCAAAAAGGGCCGTCTACTGTCAGCACTCGAAAAGTTTGAAATAAATGTCACAACCAAGCGTGCAAAACAATTGTTGAATGATATAATTAACTATCGGTCCAACGAACTATTCAACACAGTTATACGACTGAGGGAGGGGACGAGATTACACGACATGCAGACCGTTTAGGACAATATAGATGATCAGCCGGCATACACATTTGACTCTTGTGTACTGTTACCAATTGATAGGGTGTGTATTAAAAGCTATATATTAATTATTTTAGTTAGTATGTTTAGTGTAAAGATATTACTTTGCGTAAGACAGATGGAGGTAAACAAGGAAGCATAATAAGGAAGGGTGAGCTTGGCGGAACAGCACGTTTTTGTGTTGCACGTAAGAACAGTGTAGTTTGTCAACACGGAAGTTAGATGGGTTATAAAAGCATAACCCTAATCTAAATTCGAGGCCAGTCTGTTAAAGTGTGGGGCCGGAAAGCTAGGCCAGTTAGCTGGGGACGTTGGGCCGAGATTTGGCTAATAATTGTGAAGTAATGTATCAAACCATATATATATATATATATATATATTTCTGTTATTGTATTGTATGAGTAAACATATAGAAATAAGTATTGCCACTGAAACACTGGAATGCATTGTTATTGATCTGTCCCTTTGTTACTAACATATTAACTTAGTGTTTGAACCTGGGTAATAAGGGTGTTAGATTCCCACCCCTAACAGTACCGACGTCAATATCGGTTCGCATACTTAATTAAGTAAAAAACGATTTGTGGTATCATAACATGTTTATATGTGTTAGTGTGTTTTAATCTAATTTATTATATCATTTATCTTTTAACTATTTAACTAAGTTTTAATGTGCCAACAAGAAGACGACAGCTTAGCTAGCTAAACAGCTTCATTTTGAATATGGATCTGATGATGACGGCATAGCCGTCGAAACCGGTAATCCATCTGGAAACCAATTTGGATTGATTGACGGAGTATATACAAGGGGTAATTAACTAATACATATTATTCATAACATACAATCCAGGAAGCTATACATACATTATATGTCTAAGTTATAAAACTTGTACTCCATAACAGCGCTCATATTATCTTACTTTAGAACCGATTTAATTATTTAAATTTATTTATTATTATTTCAACGATTTTATTATTTAAATGTGTTGTATTTGCATAGTTTTAATGTTTTAACAACCTCAGTCGAGTGATTAATTTTTATATCTGGAGATGAGATAAAAATCCCGAAACACGTCATACACATTAAAAGAGGTCATGTGAAGAAAATAAAGATAATATAATTAATATACGAATTATGTAAAGAATAATGTTGGCATAGTTTTAATAGTGTTAGGTGTATGAATTATGATAATATATAAAAAGCTTTTTCCGTTGTTTGTGTTTACTATAACTAACCTAAAAAATGTTAACATTTTTGTACTCCTATAACCTCCAGGATTGTATAGTCATTAGTAACTCGGTTGGCAGCCGTTAAAAGCAGCTATTTGTTTGAATTATTTCAAGTTCTTTATTTATCATTTAATAGATTATAACAATTCAAAATATAATAAATATTATCCAAACGTAAATAAAGAATTTCATTTAAAAAAGTTAAAAAGATTGGGAGATACCTATGGAATGTCATTCAAATAGGTGATCGTAAGCATACAACACCTAGCGGAAATTATGTCAAACTCCCAGAAAAACACAGAAATTGTCAAATAACCCGGTTTTCGATATGGAAAGAAATTAATTACAATTACTTCCCAACATTTTCAACCTATATTTCAACCTATATCAAAATTAAACAAAACTAATAGATCAATCCAGGAAAATTATTACCTTAATCCGATACCAAATTATTCATTAAATATTTACATTTGAAATTAATAATCTCTTGCTTAACGAACGACTAATTTAAAGCAGAACACGGAAAGAAAACTATGAATACGAGAGAACAAAAATTTTTAGGGGAAAACTAATATGGCCTATAAACAGAATGAACCTTTTTACGTACGGTGTATAGAAAGTCTTTGGCTAAAACATTAAATATACGCCGTTAAGACAGGAAAAATGCAAAAATCAAGTTATGATCATCTAAAACGTACCAAGGCAGACATATTTGTTTAGGGTAGCCACGCCCACAACAGAATAAACTACCTGTGATTGTACCATAATTTGCACATATTACGAAATCCAAATTAGTTTATTTCTTAACGTTATAGATATACAAACTAGATTATAAAAAGGGATAAATATAATATGGAGTTATTTAAGTGTTTTTATTCAATTTATTTATTTATTTCCATTGTATAATATCTATAGAATATTCTCTAGTGATTTTACTTTTCAAAAACAACTTATAGGTACTCAAAAAGAAAACAAAATTTGAATTAATGAGTTTCTAACACTCACAAACACAAACTCCCTGAAGAATAAGATCAAGTCGGTGATAGTGAAAATTTCCGGAGTTGACCTGAAGTGCCTTACTTTTCATTCTTGTAAAATCTCCAAAGAGAAAAGTATGCCAGTTGGCTAGTGCAGAAAAAATCCAAAAAAATTAACCCATTTAAAACCGAATTCACCATCTAAGTGATCAAGCAAAACTTGAATGAGAACTACTACAACAAATATAATATGATAAAATATTAATTGAATCCAAGTTGATCATAAAGAAAATTCAATATCTTTTGGTGAGATCCTTCCAACTTATTCCTAGGCTTAATTTATATTTTTTGTAAGAATGGTGAAACTCCATAAACTATTGAGTTAAATAAGAGTACATCGAACATTATTTTTATACCTAAACAAGTTGTACATGTGATAATAAACTCTGAACTAAGTGATCCCTGTACATATAATTACACACACCTACAATTATTAAATTACATCATCCTTACAATTAATTATTAATGACTAATTTCCTATTGAATTAACCTTTTGTTCTCTAAAATATGTGTTGTAATATTTCTTTTATGTGTATCTTAACCTGAACTTGGGAAAAGTTGGCACCGACCCACCGAGATTAGGTTTGCTTGTGTGTTACCTTACATAGGCCCTATGTTCAACATAATTCGAACAATCAAACTACTTATTATTTCTTAAACCCTGAAACATTCAGAATAGACAGTTGATATATTTTATTAATGTTACCGTAATACTTTCCTGAGTGAAATAACCTGTATATATTGTAATTAGAATATTGGATGATGAACCATAATGGACAATGCATATTAAATGAATATCAACCTTAAAACATAATACTTTCTGTTAATGTTTGCCAATAATTTCCTTATTGAGTCAATAAAAGAAATTCAGCTTTTGTTTCATTATTATTTGTGTGTTGAATTTATTTATTTACATAAATTAGATAAGATCATTACTATTTATGAACTTTTATAATTATTTGGCACTCCAAACGTGGTGCTTTTCATAAAAAAACTTTTATGTAGGTACTTTTTTTAGATAAGGACCATTGTTACAAAAATATCCAGACAAACTTAAATATTTTACATAAGTGTAAAAACGTTCACCTTCTTAATACACTCGAGCAATTCAAAATATATAAAGCAACAAGAACACAACAGGACCTTCTTTTGAATTACAAAATGGACTAGTTCATACAAAATATTCAATACAACTATTTCTATGCAAACACTGATAGATCATGCTGATTTGATAAACCCAAACATTGTGAGTGGAGACCATTCCCTTTAGCAGTGCATACCTGACTCTCAACAGTGAACCATGAATGGTGACCACCTTGTCTGTGATAGCATGAAAAACTTGTTAAAGTGTTTTGTATGTGCCTTTTATTATGTTGTGTATATTTATTAATGTGACTGTGTTTTAAGTGATCTGATGATGACATCACAGATGTCAAAACTCATTATCTAGTAAAGCCATCATAAATAAGGATTGTGACGGACCTAATAAGGTAACAAACTTTTGTAACTAAAAAAAGCTGTTGGTTGTGAAGAATAATTACCTGATTTTAAATTTGCCAATTTGGATGCTACAGTAATAAATCTACGTGTTGCTACGCTTTCAAAAAACATGTGGGTTCAGTAGGCCTAACTTAAAATTGTGTTAAGCTTACAATCCAAATCAGCTGTTTTATTCGTAATATTTTGCAACATCAGATGTTTAAATTATAATACAGTAAGCGTTTTTCGTTTATTTTTTTGTTTGTGTTTGTTTTTATTTTGTTAACATAACCTAAACAATTTTTGGTTGTGAAAAATAATTGAGTGATTCAACAAACATGTGTTGGTTCAGAATAATTAGGCCACACCTATAATTAATTGTGTTACTAAGCTTTTGATTCAAATCAGCTGTTTCATCTGTTAAAAGTCTGGGAGTAAACCAGAGGTATTTTGACAATTTGCAAACTTTAAAATTAATATTTTGCAAAATTCTTTGTGTGCAAAATACATGGCAGTTAATACTCTAGCCTTCATAGTTTTGGCTGTACATTGATTATGAATCAAACAGTCAGTACTTTTTCTTTTATATACAGATTCGATCTGCTTCTTCACCATTCTTATAAAATTATCTAGTGTGGTCCAAATACCTGACATATCGGTGGAAGTAAAATTTTGGTACATTGAAGTTCTTGTTACCCTCCATGGATTTGAAAAAATTATAAGTCACCAGAAGTCCTGAGAGTACAAGGAAGATCTCAACTGCTACCATCACATTGTAGACAGGAGCCAGAGCCCAATCTTGTGAATACTGAAAAAGTCAAATTCTTGTATAATTAAGCTACTTTGTAATAATTTGTATTTCTAACTTCTGTTTAGAGTAAGTGTTGGTTCTTTTAAAATGATTACAAGCCCTGTTATATCATGAGCTTAATCTTTCGATCTAGTCATTTAATATTATTTCCCATCTTACCTTTTAGGTTGTGATAAACTATTTATTAAAATTAAATTATAAAATATATGTGTGGGAGAAGGAAAGGAACCGGAAAGGAAAGGAATCAGAGCTGCCAAGAGGGGGGTAAAAAGAGTACATTGCCCCGAGCCCCCAAAGTCAGGGGGCCACTGGATTTAAAAATAATTAAAAAATTGAAAACGATGAATAATATGATGATTTAATAGCCAATTTATTTATTTTTTCAATAATGCATTAGTTTTAAAATATTTGCATGAAACCCACATAAATTGTTATATGTAACTGAGTTCAAAATAAAAATTTTCCTTGGAAAGGAAAAATAATTAGGTGAAATTATAAAGTGGGATTTCTAAGTTACCACAAGGGCAGATTTTTTTTTTGTGGTATTAAAGGTGTGTGGTTAGTGAATACATATAAAGAATGTAGTATACCTTTATAAATTAAATCAAGCTCGAAGTTTGTAAAGGCATATCACTTAATCCTTTTATTTTTCAATATAGGCAATTATTTTAATTAATTTTTAATATAATTATGTATTACTACTGTCTACGTGTAGGCTACTATATTATTTTCAAGTTTTTTTAGCATTAACTATTGTGTGAAAAAGGTTACCCTTCCCCCCCCCCCCCCCCAACATTTAGTTTCGAGTCAGGGGCCTCAAGAATTTAATTGTGTCCAGGCCCCCTAAACCCTATTGGCAGCCCTAACTGGCATGTAGTGTATAATATAAACTCACAGTTTCCGGTTTAGACAAGCCAAAGTTAGGCACAGAGAAACTTAGGATGTATCTGTGACCGATCACAATCCACACTATAGCCAGAAACCTCAGTCCATGCAGTATAGAGAGTTCATTATCATCTCTTTTTGTGCTCAACTTGGGCAGGTTCCTGTAAAGTGAAAACGAAGACAGGCATCCTGTTCTCCTTACTGGAACAGAGACATAATTAAAAACTACAGATAGCAAGATAGTAGCAAAGCAAGGTTGTCGCGTATTCCATCTGCTGCAGTAGAGAGTAAATAAAACATATAGGCATTGCAGAACTACTATTTCGGAACAGTTCTTTGAAGGGTTCAGCAGAGACAAGCCAGAATAAAAGGCTGGGAATATATAGAAAGATTCTTTGCTGCGACCACTGGTTATGGCCCTGTTTGACTCATAACTTACAATAAAGGCTAGGTCTTCCCTTTTGTCATATTTATTTAACAATATTTTTAATAGCTAGTACCATAGTAGGGTTTACCCCTATAAGCCACATTGTATATTTTTTGTCACTACTTCCATGTGTCATCGTCTGTAGCCTGCATTCATGGACATTTGGTAAATCCGCCGGAACTCAGAACAGTAAAC
The DNA here is from genome assembly GCA_018207615.1 of Philaenus spumarius. NCBI lineage: Eukaryota > Metazoa > Arthropoda > Insecta > Hemiptera > Aphrophoridae > Philaenus > Philaenus spumarius. The sequence continues at coordinate 329,167 of JAGFPH010000441.1, read as the reverse complement.
CTTAGTACCCTGAAAGAACACGTTTATTTACTAGTGCTTAGTGTTCCGACTCCGAGTTCCGATTAATGTAGGGTTCGGTAAAGTTATTATTTTCAGTTTAAACCAACTTTCTATGTAATGAATTTTTCTATTATTTATATTTTGTGTGTTCTGATGTAAAGTGACAATTTTTATAAATAGTGATTGATAGTTTACCAGCACACTTACATAAAAACAAATAATTTTAATAAACATTTAACTGTCTGAATTAATTTACAAAAAAACTACCCAGGGGTACACGGGGGGGGGGGGGGGGGGGAGCGGGCCCCCCCCCCCCCCCCCCCAAAAGGTCTTTTTAGTAATGTGGATTTTATTTTAAACTAATCGATCATTGAATACATAGTCGATATTCAAATAAAAATTACATTTATGATAAAATTCGTGATGTGATCACGAAAAAAAAATCTTTTTTTTCCAAATAAATATAATCCCTACCAAACGCAATCATGATTTTCTATCAGTGATGTTTGAGTCTCGGTGGTCTGGTTCATGAGTTCACGGCATACGAGCGCTGATAGTGCTGCGTTGATAACTTTGAAAACCGGGCGTTAAATTTCCAAGTTATACGGGACGTTGAAAGCGCAACATTGGTAACGGATTGACAACATGGATCCCGTGTTATATACAGCGTTTTTGGGGCTTTGTCAACGTCGGGTCCCTCACTACCGAAATGACACCATTCAGTTAGGCTATCTAGGGGTATTACAAATAATAAAAGCATATGAGGAAGAGTATACGGTGGGGTACATTTCTAGTGCTTTCAAATTGTGTATCAAGCTTCGGCTATATACTTACACGAGCCGAGTGGAGTCGAGCCGATTCGGTCTGTCGCGGAAATCCGTAGTAGTGGCTAAATCTAACAGACCCGCATTGTTCCAACATGTGTCCTCACCAGGACCTCCGGTTGGTCTGGATTTTCTGCTAATACTGTCACAACTACCGTGAATTGCAAAATCATCATGGAAGAACAGACCGAATGTTCTTTCTGGTCGAGAGCTGTGGCTATATCGACCCGTTCCGGTATGCTCTCAATAAATAGAAAAAAATTTAAAAAACGTTGTTTTTTGAGAAATAATTAAATAGTTGGGTAAACAATGTCAATTAAAAAATGGAAATTACAATTTTTAGAACTAGGCCTAATACACTAAATAAATATTATGAAATTTTATAACGATTAACAAATTTATACTATTCACAATTAATTGTAACATTAGATTTTTCAAAATCATTTTATGATAACACACAACCAACAAACCGACTTTTGTAAAGGTTGTTCCAGAGTTCCAGTTAACAGTTTCATCAGTTGAAAGTTGGAATTGTGCCAAATTAGCTCGAGTCACTCCGGAATATGGTTCTTTTGGAACCATTAAAAAGAACAGTGCCACAATTGAGCCATTAAAGTTTTAACTTGTTTTGATAAAAGAACTGCCTCTAATTGCAATGTTATAAATTTTTTTTTATCTATGGTTTAATTTACTAATGATTAGTGGTAAAAGATATAAAAATACAAAACTCTTACCTATATTCTGCACAGAATATATAAAAAATTGATGTGCCTATTTACAAAAGAAAAAAATCATAAAATAGCTTTTAGAAAATAAAAGATCAAGGATCTATTGTGAACCCAACAAGACAATTTTCCAATATAAAAATTATTTAAACAAAATTTTAATAGTACATTAAAAAGTCAAACTCAATCTCTTCCAAATCCATAGTGAATAATCATATTTTAAAAATTGTTTCATAGGTTGTTCTTTTAGGTTTAACACCCCATTACATGCTTGGCGGGGATTCCCTCACTTCATGATTTTTCTATTTGTATGAATTATTTTGCTTTGTTATGAAATATGTTATTTTTTGTTACAATCTTCGGAGTCTTGAAAACTTTTTGTGTGTTTATTAAAGTTTATTTGTTTATTATTAAGTACAATTAGTTAAAATATTTATTCAACATTGCCTCAATTCCCACTAGCAGACCTCTACGTGTTGTACCGTCGTAACACGCGTATGCGGGGAATCCGACTTAACATTTTGAATTAAGATATAGAGTTTTATTGAAACACACTCTACAAGTGATCAAATCAAATTTATTTTGAAAATAAGACTAATAATGTACACTACAAGATATATATATACATCACTAAAGCAAACAATACAATTATTGAAAATAAAATAAACTACGCCGTTACACGTGTAGGCGGCGTTTTCCCATCCAAAAAATATAAGCTGTAAATGTTTGCTCATTAACCTCTTAAGAACAACTAAAATTGACTCTGAGGGGTGTGTGTTGGGGAGATGGAAGATGTCCTAATGCTTCACCCTAAAAATATCCCACATTTGCAGTATTACAGAAATAACTGAAAAAGTGGGGAATCCCCGCTTGCGTGTAAAGGGGTGTTAAAGAAATTTCTAGTGATTCAAGTCTATATTGTGTTTATTTTGTTATCATTTATGTATTCATTAAAACAAATTAAAATTATTACCTTTTGAAGTGCTATAGGAAAACCAGTCAGAGAAGGTTGCCAGCAAGACGATCCCTACGAGTCCAACAATAACGGAACTGTGAAATAAATTAACATGTTAGTTGTAAATATAAGCAACAAGTTAGTTACAACTATGTAACCTACTCTCATGCAAGATAAATAGACCAGTCATTAAAGGCCAAAAATTTAGTTTTTGCTAAAAAATTGAACAGCAAACTGATTGTGTTATGACTTGAGAAATAGTTTGTAGATGAAAATACCACCTTCGGATGCAATAATTTTTTATTGTGAAATTATTGAAACACAAAAAATTGTGATAAATTTGAAGTTTTTTTTTGTTATTTGCTTATATTTGTAATTATTGGATAAAACTTAATGGAAAAGTTGTAGTAAATATTAAAAACTTTAAAATGAGACTTTGTAAGTCTTGATCAATGCATTTTTGACTAAGAAAAATAAATAAAAAAACAGAAAATTGAATTTTTTCAAAACTTATAATTTTGACGTTTCAAAAGTTAAAGCTTTGGAATTGTATAAACTAATAGTTAATGTTGATTAAGCACGTACACAATGGGCACTTTTGATATATTGATTTTGCATAATAACTGTTTAAACAATTTAGAGTGTTATCTTGAAAAATGTATATTAATGAATTGTTACTATTTAAACTTTTCAAACAGATTCTGAAAGGAGAGATCATGAGCTTCAAAACGTATATTTCAGATTTCCATTAAGTTGCTGAGAAGTTGGTTAAAAGTGGTCCCGAATATGACCCTAAACGCGCAAAGTCATGGGTCGGAGTCAAGTAGAGTAGAGTTAGGGGGATACTTCTCCGCTACTGTAAGTTAGCCAGTAAACTAGCCAGGTAGTTTGGGATTTTCATCTACAAATTATTCCTCAAGACATAACGCAATCGGTTTGCTGTTAAATTTTTTAGCATAAAATTCCAAATCTCTATTGGCTGGTCTAAAAGTGATCACATTTGTTTCCCTGAAATCCACAGAGAGCTTTATGCATGCGCCACAAATTATTGCCGCCCTGCCGTCTGTACCAGTTAAGCAGGTGCAGTGTTCAAAGGTGTATCAACCCTCTAAACTGTCATATATTATATGGTATCCTAAGACTCTGTCTGGAACCATAAAACCTAGCTTCAAGCAGTCACATCTAACCTTGCTGTCCGACAACTTTTGTCTCAGGATTGAAGTTACATAGCTTGTGATAGCCAGAAAGTGATAATTGTTCCTATATATGATTTACTCATACTAGAGTCTCTACATCAGGTATGTCTTCACTGCCTTTCTGAATTCATCCATATTAAAAAACCATCGAGCACTGTGAGACAAACTGTGAACTACTGAATGACAGTAACATTCTGATTTTAAATTTGTGTAGGTATGCACCAAACTCTCCATAACATGTGAATGTATGTGTCATGTAGCAATCCACCTCGTCATGTCTATTTATCCATGTCCTAAGATTGGTTATAAGTAAAGCCTGGATGTTTGGCCAAATGCCTTAATTTTGCATATTTGCCTTTTTAACCTATTTGAATTATCAAAGCCTATTTTTGCCTTTTGCAAGTAAATTTAATAATGTTTGTACAGTAAAACGAGCACAGAGTGGAACGGCAATAAGTCGGAAACTTGTTCTATGAAACCAAATTCTCTGACAGATGTATATTTCTTACAAATTAGGAGTGTTTATAGTTGTGAACAGCGTAATTCTGAATCAGGATCGCTGTACATCCGTTAGACGCTAGCCTTTTCCTGGTTCAGAGTTACGCTGTTCACAACTATAGCAACCGCGGAAAAGGGAGGGAGAGAGAGAGATATATATAATGAACTGTTTCCAATTTTCAGGAAAAAAGGTTCCTTATATTGTTGTCCTTGTAGTCGTATTGGTTGAAACTATGCAGTAGACGTGTAAGCCTGCTGTAGGCTTATGGTAGGGACAGAGTCAAGCATTGTTTATTTATCCTACTCCCACCAATAACTTAACTGTGTGTTTGTGCTGCCAGTTCTTTCTGACAGAAGACAAAGTCTAACAACAGACAATTTTATGAAATACATTGTGGTAATGTGTAACCAGTAAAATGTAAGTTATCTAAATTATTTGTTTATTAGTTGCTTAAGTATATTATGCCTTTTTTTTAATTTACAGTGCCTTTTTTGTGTTTCCTTCTGCCTTTTTTCTTTTTTGCCTGCCTATTTTAAGTGTTATTAATGCCTAAACATCCTGGCTCTAGTTATAAGAATAATGGTCCAACCATTCTGGAACATCATGGTATATTATAATTTCTATCAGGGGGGACGTCTCAACCTAAATTTATTTTTTAAATTTTGGATAAAGGGAAACTTTTGTGGACATTCTGTAACAATACGGGTAGTGTTGGACTTTTACCAGTTAAAATCACTTCCCGATTCAATAAATAACTCTTATTAATTGACAAAAAATTCCAATTAATCTTTTTCATAAAAGCCTGCCTTTCATTTCCTTCAGTGTCATTACTTAAATAAAACAAATGTCTAGAAAGCTTTTCATGCATCTCTACTGCTGAACATAATTGTCCTCTATCAGAGGCAACAGGAGAAATGCCAATCGTTGGAATTCTTAACTAACCAAACCTCATCGAAGCAATTGTAACTAAAACTTATCTTACCGTACTTAATCTACCTCAACCAAAGCTAACCTTAATTAATCTTGCTCAATCTAACCTAACTTAAACTAGCTTTACTTAATATGCCTAACACTCTCCTACTGCTAAGCAAAGAGACAACATATGATAGCACAGGAGAAATGCCAATCATTCCTATGCTAAGCTAACTTAACCTCACCTAAGCCATTGTAACCTAAACTAACTTTGCTTAATCTACACCTAACACAGATTAACCTAACCTTTTCAACACCTAGATAATAAATTACAGGATAACTGCATATTCTCAATATAAGAATGCAACAAGATTATGTACTTCTATTTCACACAAAAGAAATAAAACTCTTCTCCCTCAAACAAAAACGTAAATAGTTTGCAGTAGCCTAATTACTTACATTGCCATATAGTCTTTGTTCTCCAAGGGTTCGGGATACCTCGTAGAACAGCTTCTGGATGTCAGCTTGGTGGTCCCGTTGAGGGGCCCCAGAGCCACATTCATGTGTACCTCCACGTCATGATAGGTACAAGTGGATGGTACACACATGGAGATCTGTGGATATAGTGGACGAAATTGGGCATCATCCTCCTGGAACTAGATAGGGGAAGCATGACAATGTTTGGAAAAAAATTAATGTTATAGGTCGCAGATGGAACTAATCCTAGGCAAGTTTTCGCATTTGTCACTGCGGCCCAGTTGAAAATCGTTTGTTTAGCTTGAAATAGAAAGACAGTATTAAACAATGATTTTACTATATTCAGTTCAGGATGAATTATAGTATATTATTTTAGTAAAAAGTATTACAGTGTTTAATGCAAAGAATAGTATGAAAAAGGGAAAACAACCGTTGATAACTTTAGCAGCATGGCGGCTTTAGGACTCCGCAGAGCTGGTGTTACATAAGAATTTTAGTGGGAGCTGCCTAGCACTCCTTCCATCTGCGATCTATTACAGCATGTGAAATGTATTGTGTGTGTTAATTAAATGTAGTTGTATTAATCATAATGAAAACATAGTTTAGTGCTTTTAGGCATTATGTATGTTCTGGTACATCTACAGTAGTTTAAAGATTTTTTTTTTTAATTTCCCGTTGTTAATTTCCACTTGGAGTTTTAAGTGAAAACAGTGAAACGGCCATTCTTGTGAGGAATTGATCTTTTCCCAAAATATGCTTCTTATTTAATAATCGCTTAACTTTTTTTAATATTCAAATTATATACATATTTATTTGAGAGTATTATGGCATGCGGGACGACATACTCACATTACTCCAAATGTGAATATCAAGACGAAGCAATTTGTTAATTTAGCACTAATAGTATTAAAGTGTAAACAGAAATTTATCTCATTTTGAATATTTCATAGATGGTGTTTTTAATACCAGCCAATTTAACTAATTCATTGTAAGAAAAACAAATTTGTTGTATGTTTCACTAAATTATTGCTGAAAATTATTTTTAAAGCAAATTTAAATGTACAAGGTATGTCCAGATAGTAAGTTCCGTTTCTATTTTTGTCCGCGGCAGCGATCCGATCGCAGTTCCAGACATCCGTTTCCGTCACTCCGAGTCAAGGAGAAGGAAATGATGCCATTTTGAGATCGCTGTTGGTTGTGTACGCTTTGTAGTCCTTGATTATAATGTTGGCAGGATTTTCAGATCAGTGATTCGTTTTCTGAATGCAAAAAATGTTAAACCAATTGACATTTATCGACAAATCTGCAAGGTTTATGGAGAAAATGCAATGAGTGATTCAATGGTGAGAAGATTGGTCCGGCAGTTATTTGAAGGACGTGATCAAGTGCACGATGAAGAACAAAGTGAACGTCCATCTTTGATTACTGATGAACTGGTTCGTGCAGTTGACAAAAAGATTAAGGAAAACTGTAAGTTTACAATTAATGTTCTTGCTACCGGATTTCCGCAAATTGTACGATCACTAATTGATGAAATTGTTACTGAAAAACTGGATTTTCGAAAACTTTGCTCACATTGGGTGCCCAAAATTCTTACGCAACAACACAAAAAAACAATGGATGGGCAGTGCACTTCGATTTTTGACTCGTTACGACAAAGGGATGAAACTTGGGTTGCTTATGACATCCCTGAAAATAAACGATAATCAATAAATGGAGGCACACTTTGTCCCCAGCTAGTGGCACACCGATGGGGGGGGGGGGGGGGACAAATGGGACCTGTCCACCCCCAGAAGGTCTTTTTAGTAATCTGTATTTAATTTCAAATGATAATTGAACACGTTGTCCATATTTAATTAAAAATTACATTATGACTGAATTCATGATGTGATCACGAAAAAATAATCGTTCTTTTAGAAATAAATATGATCCCTACCGTTCGCAATCATAATTTTCTAACAGTGATGTTTAAGTCCCGGCGCGTGGCAACCTGGTTCATGATTTGACGGTAAGGAGGGGCTGCGCCGGGGTGCTGGCTAGACCGTCACTGAAGGTTTTAACTGTTTAATAGTTTGTAAATAAGTTTTTTCATTATATCTTTGTTTTTTGTAAAATAAAAGTTATCTTAACTTTATTTAGGATCTTATTTATCCATGCATACTGGTGATTGGTGGTGGAATGGTTTTATCAAAACTTTTTGGTTAATTGTAGGCTTACAATATTTAAACGATTTAACGAAATTATTTACACTTCTAAATATGAAGGTTTAATTTTTTTAACTTTAGAAAAATATATAGTGTTTCAGAATTTGTGATAAGTTACGTTAATTTAGATTTTAGTGAATATATATAGTAGAACTTCGGTTATCCGAGTTTCCTTATTATCCAAGGCAAATTTTAAAAAGAAGCCTTTTGTCAAAATCAATTTTGTTAACTTACAAATAAATGTAAGTTAACTGAATTGATTTCTATAAAGAATTCATAGCTTGAGAGGATTTTTCAATAAGTGAATTTATAATAAAAACTTTTGTGTTAAATTGAACAGAAAGAAAACAAAACTGTTGTTTGCCTAGTACATCATGAAAACATTTCCGCTCCTTACCCAATGCAATAGTATGGTGACCTTTAACGGACGGGTAATGTAGTGAATGGCGAAACGGTCTATATACACTCCCCTCATCATTATTTTCCAACAGTTGTTTCTTCCCCCTTTCACTGTATTATATTCACTTTTTTTAAAGTCCGTGTCGGTGTTAAACTTTTGGAATGAGAGTGTCATTATGAGTGGAAAGCGAAAACGTGTTGTGTTATCTTTAAATTAAAAATGGAAAGCAATTAAACGATTAGATGGAGGTGACTTAATAAGAAAAGTGGCAAGTGATTATGTGTTGGGGAAGTGACTGTCTTGGATTGGAGGCGAAATAGATCGGAAATTGAAAAGTGGGTATCTCAACAGTATTCAAATATAGAAGAGGCTAGACAATCAATGAAAAAAGCTAGCATGAAAAAACTTCAGAGGCATTATTTTTGTGGTTTTTATTACAGTAGTTTACAGTATCCAATTTCTTTCATTTGAATAAATTATCAAACCTTCATAATTTTTGTTCATTTAAAACTATATTATTTACAGAAAAATAAAATAGATTTTGAAGTAAGTATGGCTCTAAATCAGCCTACAACGACGTGAATGATGCGAGAACTCGCACCTCAATGGTTTTCTCACGGCTTACTATATTATCTGAGTTTTTGGTTATTCAAGGTCTGCCCGTAGCAAGTACCTCAGATAATCGAAGTTCTACTGTACTCTGACCTGATCTTAGCGCCCCCTCTCCCCCAAGGCAAATCCTTGGTGCGCCACTGTCCAGAGCAGTGGTCACCAAACTGTCGATCGCGAACTACCGGTAGCTCGCGGAGGCAAATTTGGTAGCTCACCATCAAGGAGGCATCGTTCCGTATTTCAAAAATCATTGCACAGAAAAAAAAAAACCATATGAAGATGGTGAGTTAATTAAAGATGCATTTTTAGAAGTGGCAGATACATTATTTGATAGTTTTAAAAATAAAACAGAGATAATTGCTGCTATTAAATCTGTACAGCTTTCTTCAAACACAGTAATTAGAAGGGTTGAGGATATGAGCTGTGACGTTACCTCATAACTTACAAATGATTTTGAACGCTGCAGTTATTTTTCCTTGCAGCTTAACAAATCTAATGACATAATTGATACAGCTCAGATAGCTGTTTTTGTAAGAATGGTTTTCGATAACTTTGAAACAAAAGAGGAGCTGGTTAAAAATATACCCCTTACAGGTCACATCACAGGTCATGACATATTTGTAGCAGTAAAATCTCTTATTAGCAACCGATAGAGCTCCTGCTATGGTCGGTGTTGAGAAAGGATTCGTAGCTTTGTGTCACAAAGACAACTTATTCCCAAAATGTATTTCTTACCATTGTATAATCATAAGTCAGCAATCATCATGGGGAAAGTTTTTATGCATGAACAATATTATGAGCACAGTTGTAAAGGTTGTGAACAAAGTGAGGGCGCACGCTCTTCAGAGACGTTTGTTCAGAGCGTTAACTGATGAACTGGAATGCCAGTATGGTGAGCTACTTCTTCACACCAAAGTTCGTAGGCTTAGCAGGGGCAGAGTTTTGCAGCGTTTTTATGAGTTGATCCCTGTTTTAGTAGAGTTTTAAAGATAATGAAATGAACTGTCCCAATTCTCTGAACTAGAAGACCCTGTTTGGCTGCAAAATTTCGCTTTTCTTTCAGACATCACTGACAAGCTAAACAGCCTTAACTTGCTGCTTCAATGGAAGGAAAAGGATATCAGTGGGATGCTATCAGATGTTCTCGCATTTTCGGAAAAGTTGGAGCTATGGGGCAACAACCTCACCCGTGGTGACTTCAAAAGGATATCATGTTCCATGTTTCCATGTTTGAAAGGATATCTTGAAAAGCAAGGCTCTTTAGAACTGTACAACAGGAAAGAAGATGCTGAAATAATTTCAAAATTAAAAAATCAGTTCAACCAACGCTTCCAGGACTTTAAAAAAATTTAAATATTAGCACAGTTTGTAAAATATCCTTTTATGGAGATTGATTGTGACAAATTCGCAACATGTGTTCACAACAACATTTTGAGGAAGACAGTGCTGCAATGAAGATGGAACTTATTGATTTCCGACATGACATGTCTTTGAAATCTGTTTTGTCAAATGTTGATAATATTTGGCCTATTGTCTCCAAAGAAAAATACCCTATTTTGGTTCGAGTCGCACTACGGGTTAATGCACTATTTAGTTCTACTTACCTTTGTGAGGTTTCTTTCTCAAATATGAAAATTATAAAAAAACAAGTTTAGAAACCGATTGACTGATTGACTTGGACAACTGCATGCGAATGGCATCAACTTCATACTCGCCCAATATTATAAACATTATTGATGGAAAAAAAGAACATCATCCTTCTCATTAAGTGTATTTAGAATTAGAACCAGCGGGTAGATAAAATGAGAAAATAATTTTTATATGTTAAAGTTAAGACATGAAGTAAAGTAAACATTTATAAAATAAAAAAAGTAATGTATTTAAGTAACATATGTGTATTATATAATAAAAGTAAGACACACTAAAATGATTAATATTTATTTTAACCAGTGATTTTTGGGTAGCTCATTACAGGTTTCAAGAATGGTGTGTAGCTCAGTGGCCTAATAAGTTTGGTGACCACTAGTCCAGAGCAACACAAAAACATAAAAAAATATTGACATCTCGAAAACTCATGTACACATCAGTGTTTTGGGATAGGCAAAGAATTTTACTGATTGATTTTTTGCCGCATGGAGAAACAATCAATAAAGCCGTTTACTGAGAGACGCTTAAGAAACTACGCCGCACAGTACAGAACAAGCGCTGAGGAATGCTCTCAAAAATTGTTGTTTTCTTTCATGACAAAGCTCGACCACACACTGCGAATATGACAAAAAAACTTTTAAAGGACTTCGGCTGGGACGTGTTTGACCATCCGTAAAGCCCTGATCTCGCTCCTGGCGACTTCCATCTCTTTTTACATCTGAAATCTTTCCTTGGTGGTCAACGCTTTAACAACAATGATGAACTGAGAGAACATGTCAACACAGGGTTAAAAACACAGGTGGTAACTTTCAATGGCGTCCATACCTATGGGCAGAGGGTTGTAACGCCCTCCCCTAGCTCCCAAGGAAAGGAAAATATGTATATTATGAATTTTAGTCAGGTATTTTTCTTTAAAGAGATTAGCACTAAAATATGTTTTAAATGTTATGTGCCGTTTCATTTTACATATACTTATTTTATTTTTTACAAGAGTTCAAGCATGAGCTGCAATGAACTGTGTCCCAATACGGGTGTTGGCGTGTGAAGCAAGCAATGCATTGTGTATTGAAAGTACTCCCAATACAGAAGTTAGCGTGCAATGCATGCAATGCATTGTGTATTGAAAGTACTCCCAATACAGAAGTTAGCGTGCAATGCATGCAATGCATTGCGTATTCAAAGTACTCCCAATACAGAAATTAGAGTGCAATGCATGCAATGCACTATGTATTGAAAATACTCCCAATATGGGGTTTGGCATGTGAAGCACGTGATGCATTGTGTATTGAAAATACTCCCAATATGGGGGTTGACGTGCAATGCACTGTGCGTCGGCCGCTTTTCATAGTGTTCAGTGTCAAGCTCACATGTGCTTCCTTCAAAGTGATCGTGTTAAGCCCCATACCCCGGTCTGCCCCCCCCCCCCAGAAAATATCATATGTGCGCCCATGTAATTGGGAGAAACTGAAACTGGAGTGGGCGGCTTAAGATTATCTGCACAGAGAACTATCGAGGCCAGATTACTTCGAGTTAAAATAAATATAAATATCAATACCTTAGACATAAGCTTATCTAGTGCTGGCACTGAAATACCATGTACTCCCACTACACAATGCTGGCCTATGAAGCCTTCAGGAGTGTCTATGCTGAGGCAGGCATCGTAGCTTCCCAAACCTTGGAAGTTCCCTTCCATCATACCTGCTTCAAGTTTGGATGAGGCATCGAACACTGAAATACAATCATGTGTTTAGTCACTAAACAAATATTTTGATTAATTTATAAGGCAATTAAATAAAGTACAAAATTTACATTTCAAGCACATTTTACAAAACCTTCGACTTTTTTTATTTCAACTACTTCAAACTAATTGGCCTAGTTACACAGTTATCCTTCGTCCGATTGTGACAATTACAATGTGCAGAAAACTCATGTAATTTCTCGCAGATGTAAATTAAGTACTGTTGTTTACATAGCCATATTATGTTCTAACAGCTTTTGGGTTTTTACATGACCATTAATATTCTACAGCTGCTACTAAAGAACCCCTTAAGGAATGTTTCTTACTTCCACTCATTAAACGTACGAAATGTGATCAAAGAATATGGTAAATGAATTTTTATAGCAGCAACTGCTGACGCTACATTAATTTTATCTAATATATCTGATAGCCTCACCTGTTGAGACAGGCAGTGTCAAGATTGAACACGTTCTGACTTGTGAGTCAGCTTCCAGAGCTGCTAGAGTGAGGTCAGGTATACTGTGTCTGTTGTGCATCATTGATTTTAATGCATTAACATTAAGTTTTGTTTCAAGTTGCAAAAAGTGCAAAAAACTGATGCAATGTTAAAATCGCCTACAAGTACATGGCAATAATGTGGTAACTCTGAAGACTGTTTGCAAGTGGCATGCGAGAGTTAAAAGCGTAAATCAGTCAGATGAAGATGAGGAACGGTCGGGACGTTCTTCGACCTCTCAAAGAGATGAAAAAGTGCCCAAACTTGTTCGTTCAAACAGGCGTATGACTATTCAAGAGCTTAGTGAAGAACTTACCATCTCGTACGGATCCATGTAAACCATTTAAACCAATAATTTGCAAATAAGACGAGTGGGTGCAAATTTGTTCCCAGACTTTTGACTGATGAGCAGAAAGAAATTCATGTCTAAGTTTGCACGTGAACTGAAGGACCCTCTTTATGAAAATCTGGACTTCATGGAGAGTTCTCAATGGAAAACCAGTAACTCCCCTCGCTTTTTAGGTCACGTCAGTTAAAGTCAAACAACAAGGACTTTATTGTTAAGATTGAGAAGTTGAAGAAAATAAAATGACTTACTCCGCAACGCCCACATATCATTTCTCAAGGCTGCTTCTACGTATTTTCCACTGTCATTGCGACATCTCTGAGACTCTGCGTCAACTGGAGCATAGTAACTGAGTATGTGGAAGAATATCTCATCCGCCATTGAAGAAGGAATGGCGGCTGCTTTAAGTACCGGTAACTTGTCGTGCAGTTGTCGCCGGACTTGGCTTAAAAGGGATTCTCCTGAAAAAAATAGATTTAGCCTAATTAAAATAAATTATTGTTTCATATAAGAAAGTACTGCAGTTGTATGGAAGAATAAATATAATAGTTTACATTTCGCCGTTTTAAAAGTATTATTCACTCCAGTGATATAACCACATACTGACAAAACACTCCATTCAATGCCGAAATAACAACCTTTGGGGCCTTGATGTCAGATACCAATGGGGCTCCTCCGGCCTCGCTCCAAAGAGATGAAATACTTGTTTCTTTTGATGGTTGTTCTCTGTTTCATTACAAAGGAAACCTTGACATTTCTCAAAGAATTTTTAGCTAATAATTCGAGGGCTTCGCAAAAAATCGCATTCTTTGTCTGTTTTTTTTTTGCAGATAAATAATCTACGCATTTATCGAAGAAACACGCTTTGTGAAAATTGAAAGAGCATTAAATTTCCTACGAAGCTTATGTAGAGTCGTTAATATAGGAAAAGTTGAGCTGTTAGAGCGCTCGAATTTGTATACGTTTCGTCAAATTTCAACTTGTTCTAACTCCTCACTCGTTGGCACTACATCAAAAGCCTACAGATGACATTTATAGTAAATTTCATCTTCTTTAATTTTGGGTAGCACGATCAAATGCACGTTTTGATGTTACGGGCAAAAAACAAAAAACAGTGCGAAAATTTTGCTATTTTTTGCGAATGTCTCGGAACACTCCAGGAAATTTTGGTTGCAAACTTCAAATTCGGATTCAGCACCCTAAAAAAACACATAGATCCCCGGATAAACCGACTACTTAAATTTTGTACAGCAATGGGAAATGGTCTGTCAACTTTTATAGCAGAACTATTTATGAGTAATTTTGTGTAAGATTTAAAGTATAATCGACCACGCAGCTGAACCGTAAATTTAGCGAATTTACAAAATTAAATTTGTATGTTTTAGGGTTTCAACCAACTATTTGGGAAATTTAGCTACTCACGAAAGCGCTGAATAGGTGCCTCTAAGTACGACATATATTAGTAGAATTTGCAGGCCCGGATCAGCAGCTACTTACGCCCTAAGCCAAAGTTCTAAATGATGCCCCATTCCGGGTATCTGGGAGTGTGGAATTTTTTTTACACATTTAACTGTAAAACTCATGTTTTAGAGCTTCTCTGGGGACTATTTGAGCTATTAACACAGTTTCATTTTTAGCCATTTTGAATGCATTTTTAACTATTTTCCAAGACAAAAATTTATATCAATACGCAATAACAGCGATTGAAATGCCAAAATGTATGAAAAGCCAATACTTGTTGACCGAGCGAAGTGAGGTCTCCGTTTTAACTCGACCGTTCGGCATTTCGTCTGTGTGTCTGTCTCACGATTACGGCTAAACGCCTTGACCGATTTTGATGATTTTTTTCATGAATGTTCTTTATTCTTAGGCCGAGCCATGTATATACAAGGTTTTTTTCCATTTTTCATTTTTAAAACCTTAAATAAAATAAAAATGGCGGCCGCACCGTTTCTCTCAGTGTAAGCTTTTTCCCAAAGCCAGTTTGTGGCTTAACCGTAAGTCGAATTTAAAAACTAATGACATTTTGCTAATAGCAAATTTGATTTTCAACAAAATTGTATTCTTGATTTTTTTCCGTATCTCTAACGGTAAGCTCACAAAATGGCCGTAAACTTCAAATTTGTTAAAAATCGTCCAAGTTTTTGTATTTCAACTATGTTTTTTTACGTTTATTCTAAACCAATTCAAAAGTGTTCCATAGCTTTTTTGTAGATAAAGGTTCAAAGAATGCATATTATGTGCAAGTAAAAAAATGATTTAAATAAAATTAATTAAGTTATTAGCTCAAGAAACATTTATTAGTTACTAACATGTTCAGTAACGAAAGGAAAAAGTTCAACTTTAGGCCTACATTAAAAGTAGTAAAAAATGTTGTAATTGTTTTCATAAATGTAAAAAAGTTTCTTAATTTAGTTCTAAATAGAATTGTATAAAAATATTTTTCAATTTCAAATTTCTTATTTTGGAAACACCAGTTGTTATGTTCCTACAACAAGACTACTAACAAAACTAGGCCTGTTTTGAGTAGTAATTTAGGAATCCTTTGCCCAAAAATGGCATATAATAATAAGAAAGTGTAGAGAATAAATCAAAGAATTAAACTGAAAACTTATAAATTATTATTGTAAATTTCATAAAAGTATTTGACTTAGCTTTATTTGAATTACAAAATGAGATGAAACAAATGAAACCGCTCGGCGATAAAGGACATACAAAAAATGACCGTTGGACACCGTGGGAAGTGTAGGTACATGGGTTGAGAATAAAGTTGAGGTCACTATCACGACGTTTTAACATCGTTTGTTTTCATTATTTCTAATATTGGAATATGGTATATGATAGGGAAGTTATGGAACTGTAAATACATTGTTAAGTATTAGTTACCGGTATTTAAGTATGTAAATATTTAATTCTATGTTGTCCCTCTATTTCGTGATATTTTTAGCAATCTTACGCATTATTAACCTAAATAAAACACAATGCCTCTAAAAGAAAATCTTTAGCAGTTAAAGCTCAAGAAAAGGAAAAAACGAGAACTAGAAATCCCGGAATGTTTCACTGGCTAAACCTTGTGCTTACTTCCTTACTGGCACACTATTTTAACCTAAGCTCAAAACCGCATTTGTTATTTCAACGAGCGAGGTCTACTGTTCACAGAACTACTAGTAATTTGTAGTAAGCAGATATTGACTAAAAAGAAAGCATGTTAAAAAATAAAACACACTACTAAATAAACAACTATGTCTATTTATTCACTAATGACAATCAAAATATCTACATAGTTTTACAATTTCTTCTTTCTGGCTTTGGACCATACAAATAATTGAATTGTGCTAGTGAAATCCTATGTTATTGTTACGTCATTTTCAATGCCAAGAAGAGCGAGAGCGTTGAGCTCAATTTGGGTCATGTTTGATCTGTGGTACTGCTTGATCCTTTTTAAACAGGAAAATTACCTTAAGGGCCATGTTGGCCTCTAGCTGTCGGCCATGTTGGCTGACACTCCATAACACCAATGTTAAATTCAAATTCAAATTTTTCTTTATTTTTGATCGGAAAATTATTAACCATATGTCATTTTAAAGCTGTGGTCAATATGCATGCAAATGCCTTTTAAAAACTAAGAAAAATATTTTGTTTAATATTTATTATCAATTTAAAACATTGATTTCTAATATTTTTTATGTTGTCGCTATTAGTTATAGCGAAAAACTACCAAGCCATCGCATGAAGAATTTCGTCCCCAAGAGTTTGGTATTTTTTTAAAACGCTATTTGAACAATTGCGGGTTTTAAATGGATTTAGGCTGAGCAATGTCCGTGTAACCTACCACCGCTGTAGGGTGATTTTAAATATTTTTTACGTTATAACTATTAATTATAGCGAAAAATTACCAAGCCATTCGGATGAAGAATTTTGTCCCCTAGAGTTTGGTATTTAAAAAAAAAAACGCTATTTGAATAATTGCGGGTTTTAAATGGATTTAGGCTGAGCAATGTCCGTGTAACCTACCGCCGCTATAGGGTGATTTTAAATATTTTTTACGTTATAACTATTAGTTATAGCGAAAAATTACCAAGCCATTCGGATGAAGAATTTTGTCCCC